>ML337301.1:0-11826 GCA_005239505.1 Nicotiana paniculata | reverse complement strand
TATTATGCCATGTCCGGGTAGTCTAGGACCCACTAGCATGCCTTACGTGTTGTACATGTGATCCTGCCAATAATATTAGACTGATAATGCTATTGAATTTGTAACTTATTTCCTACGAAGGCTAGAGTGTACCTTCTTAATCACTTAGAAAGAGAATTGACTCCTCCGTGGATAATTGTATTCCTGATAAGGTTATATTATTGAATATTATTAAACTTGGCAAGTGAATTTCGAGGAAAGATTTAAATACGAATTTTTGTGATTTTTAAAAGAAAAATTTGTCATTTACTTGAGTATTTGTTTTCCCGATGTAGTCGGGGTGGATTGTTGATTATGCATGACTGCATGTGACCGCTTCACAATTTACATTCCGCGAGCGGAATGTTATTTCCCCCACTCTCATGGGAGCGGGCCATAGGACACGCCGAGACTGAAAGAAATATTATGGTTCGGGCCGTTCGACCCTCGGCAGTGCACAGAGATGATTATTATGATGGTTCAGATCGATTGTCCTTATCCAGTATGCGCATGCTAAATTGTTAAATATTTTTTTTTTCATGGATTTTTAAGTGACAAGATATTTGGGGGAAAATAAAGAAGTAATTGTTTATTTAAGATATTTGGGGGGAAATGAGGAAGTAGTAACTGTTTGTTTACTTTCAGTATTTATATGAATTACAGTTATCCGTAATGCTTACTGTTTTATTATCCTCGTATGCCTATTACTGATATCATCTTGTGCTAAATTAATTTGTTGGACCTTAGTGAGTGTCTAATTCGACCTCTCGTCACTACCTCTCTGAGGTTAGGCGGACGACTTACTGAGTGCATGTTATTTTCGTACTCATGCTACACTTGCTGTGCATTTTTATTGCACAGGTACTTTCATAGTGATCATGTGGCTGGTTTGGAGACTTAGGCGAGTTGCATCATCCGGAGGCGATCCGCAGCTGACAGAGTCTCCCTCATATTATATTCATTTTGTTTTAAATTCCATTGTCCCGTTTGTATCTCGGACAAGGTTTGTAATGATTGTACAAATTCTTAGAAATTTTTCATACACTTGTGACACCGGGTTCTGGGATGTGTTTGGGATATATTTGCTAAAATGGAATATTTAAATCATCGTATTTGCTTAACGGATTGTTGTTTAGTTATTAAGTAATAAGTTAAAAGTAATAATTTCAGAAAAATGTTAAAACAGGAATTTATTTCAACTAATTAATGATGGACTTGCCTGACGATAGTGTCCGGCGCCATCACAACCTTGATAGATTTTGAGTCGTCACAATTTATATCAAAATTCTCGAACTTTTTAAGACTGAAAATTTTATCTAAGAAGAATTTTGAGTCGAACTTGAACGTCCTTGTTTCATGTTTAAAGTCGACCTCTCTCTCTACTTTTTCATATTAAAAAGCTTTAACTTATTTGCAATACCAAAATTGCCTTTTAGACCCTTGCCCTTGTCCTCTATTAGTTCATTCAAAACTAGTACTATTGTAAGCTTTTTTTTTCCTCTACCTCTCGGGTGCGCACTTTGTGCGTAGTGGGTAAACCTTTTCTTGTGTAATAGCTTGCAAACTATACAGGAGATGTAAACTGCACTAGGTGACATGTACGACAGACTCAACTCAGAACTCAGAAGGCATTGAGAAAAGGAGGAGGAAATCGATCGATCCTAGGTCATCCGTATGGATGACTGCCGTCCAAATCAATTGTAAAACTTAAAAACTACACTATATGTATATATTACAAGTCCAAAATTCTTCTCCTATAAGAATACTGAAAGTTCAACTCAAGATGATCATACTTTAATAAAACCGACTATCTTAAAGAAACATAAAGCTTGGGACAAAAGAAACACGTAAAGTGACGAACATATTGGACCAAAGGAGTATTTAGTTTTTTATTTCCTTTTGATCAAGTTGTCCTCTCTCCATCTAGCTTCATCAGTCAGTTTGTCGTTCTCGATAGGTCTAATTGTCTGATAAGGCTCAAACGTAATACGTATATATAAACCGTAGCGAGGGTAAAAATTTAGCCGTACAAAATATTTACATTACACTATATTAATTTATTATAGTAAAGTGATAAACTAAAGTCCAAAAATAATACTGTGGTTTAATAATATTAATGTTTGTTAAAAATATGTGTGTAATGTGTCATATATTTATTGAATGAATATAACATGTCTGGTATTACTGTCTAACAAGTATCTATCTATATCTATCTATATATATATATATATATATGCAAATCACCACATATTTCCATGAACTAACCAATGAAACATCAATATGAAGTAGTAACAAACAAAGAACTCCACATCCTACCAAGGACCTCTTTTTTTCTTTCTAAAAAAAGGATTGTTGAAACACAAAATAATTCAAGATTTCGTAGGTTTTTTTTTTAATAATAAAGCTTTAATTAGAATGTATCGTCATGAGATGGAGTTAACAAAAATATATGCTCTCGTTTAAATAGTTCGTAAAGTTTCTAACATTAATCATTCACTCGTTACCACGAAAACAACAACAAATCCAGTATTTGTAGAAGATAATGTACACACAGACCTCAGAGGCGGATGCAAGGCGTTGGTATCGAATTCAACTGAACAGGGTACTTTTGGCGCAATGCGTAAATTTATGTGTAAAAATTCAATAATATTATAATATATAGCAATATAAACCCATAATTTAATATACAATGGGTTCAATGATAAAAACTTTACACGTTGTACTCATAAAATTTAAATCCTAGATCCGTCTCCGGCAGACCTTACCCTATCTTGTGAAAGGAGAAGAAGTGGTACCACCCCTAATGAGATTGGTGGTAAAGAGTTTGGATCGGAGACATACAAACTCTTCCTCCTAATGAAATTGGTGCCAAGTTCGAGCTATTAGATGGGTGGAAACTCTCTACACATAATGAGATCAGTGCCCAGTACGAGATATGAAAATAAAAAAATTCTAAGGAACGCTTTCTCCTTCAACGGGTCTTACTGTGTGAATCAGAATTAGCCCTCCAAATGAATTTCAAATGCATAACGAAAATTACACCACAAGCGTTTTATGAAACCACAACGCAATGCATGCAACTCAAAAAAAAATGGTATTCCGAGCCGATGTAAATAATTTATCCTAATACAAGTATTAATGGCTACTTTTACAGTTCGAACTTGTACCTATAGATCACACAGAGACAATTCTACTGCTGTTCTAAGGGTCTCAATCACTCCAACCCCAAATATATATACACACACCTGCAAGCAAAGACGTATCCAATGTAGAAGCTACATGTTCAACTGAACCAATAGCTTCCGCTCATACTCTATATTTTTACCCAAAAAATCATTTAATATGTATAAATAATAAGTTTTAAACCCATTAAATTAGATGAGATGTGATAGAATTACGAATCTAAACTCATAACGTATATATCCCAGATCCACCTCTCCCTACAAGTCCATGCAAATAGGTGTTTCCTAGCATGCACATACGATGACTATCAAACATTAATGAATATAGTCACAAAGCTAGTAGATATATATTTGTGCGTCAAATCATGAAAATACCATGACAAATAACAAAAACCTAATCATCAACAATTCACAATACAACCAAAGAAGAAGAAATAATATAGAAAGAGAAAAAAGGAACAAAATATAGGATCAAGGTCCAGCACATAACATTCATGAGCCATCTATAACAAACAAAAAAAGGTGAAATATATCGAGAAAACAAATTAAAATAGGAAAATAAAATAACAACAACAAACAGATGTTTTGAGTTTTCTGCAGCAGAAAACTTTCAGAGACAGTCTTGAGATAGAAATAATTCGGTACTCTTTCCTTTTTAAGCCAAAATCCAAGGGTGTTTTTACCGTTTTTACGTGGATATAAAACCTCGGCCAATGAAAAACCTCCACGTAGCGCTTATCTGTCACATCTGAATCCACTGTGCCAGCTGCGTAGGATTGACAATACCCGGAATGTGGGACCCATCACTCTTCAACAAGCTAGCCAATTCAACATAGTTCTGGCTCTGAGTCTTCGGCTTTCCATTCGCACCCAGCTCGACTTCTTTAGGACTCGAACCACTTGATTTTTTCTTCTTCGACTCGGCGAAAGCGTTCACTGGAACAGCTTTTGATCGAGCCGGGTCAAAGTTCTGACCCAATAAAGTCCCTTTCGTTAAAAACTCATAAGCCATGTATCCAGCTAAAAGCGGGTTGGGCATTTGATGATTCGGCTCGGCTGCTCCTTTGTTAAACGGCGTCGTCGTATTAACGTTAGGACTATTAACGGACGTTAATGGGATTGACGGTTTGGGAAAAGAATAAAACGTGTCTCGGTCTTTTCGCTTGCGTGATGACTCCTCAAGAGTTAAGATTCGACGTGTATGATAACTCATCTTAGCCGTCCGTTTAGTAATCTAATCTTAGTATGCCACGTCACCACATAAAAAAACAAAAAAAGAAAATGGCTAAAAGCGATAAAAAAGGGGAAAAGGTTGAATTTACGATTATAGAGTTATAGGGTTTGGAAAGTACAGTTAATGAAAGGCTAGGAAAGTAAATTCACTCAGACGGGTACATTTATCGTTGGAGAGAGGAACAAATAAAAAGTTTTTGAGAGTTACAAGAAATATAAATAAATAAAGTAAAATAAATATCTTCCTTTCAATTTTAACACAGTAAAAATTGAAGAGAAATTACTTAAAAACTGAAAACGTTTGTGTTGGAGGAGAAGGGAGGGGAGTAAATTTGGGGAAAAGTGAATAAAGATCTAGAAAGAGATCGCCGGATTCCGGCAAAGACGGTGGATTCCGGTGTACGGACGGTGGTTTAAGCGGTGGCTCCGCCGTGGACGGGAGAATTAACACCGGAGAAATAAGAAAGAGATAAGAGAGTTGGGGGAAAGAAAGAGAGAGGATGTAGAATTTATATAGAGGGAAAAAACCGAAATGGGCAACTGGTGTATAAATATATTCATTAATTAATAATTTACCCTTTTCTTACTTATTTAATATCTATAATGCCATTCAGAATTCAGGATCGAAAGAGATGTGGAATTAATACGAAATGACCATAATGTTAGGTTTTTTGTCGCTATTTGGGATATGAGAATGGAATTTGAAGGTCATTTTAGGAGTTTCAATTGATTATGGATTGTGGTAATTTGTAATATAAAGGGGAATTGAAGGGTAATTGTGTAAGTGTAATAGAATTTGGAACATCTGGTTAGAGCCAGCGGTGCGAGCTCCGTGTCTTTAGCATTGCCCTTGGACGGTCAGGATCGGGGCTTTGTTTCTTTTATGGAAAAATAATTAATTTGTTCCAAATTTTTCAAAAAGATTTTTCATTTAATTAGAGGTCAATTCAATTAATGTATGATGAAGATTTTAAACTTAAATACGCATAAAATAACCATTCTTTTACGTATGGTTTTGTTAATTACACCCTTCATCACATTTTATTTGAAAGCGTTTGATAAAGATATAATTACACCCTTCATCATATTGCACAACGTGAGATGCATAAGAATATAAAGATATCATTTTTCTAAGACACTAAAAATGAAAGTGTGTCGTATAAAATGAGACAACACAAGCGGTATGTCGTTTATGCTCCTCTTAATTAATTTGTTTCTTAACTTTAGTAAATTACTGTAATTTGATGTAAACATAAGAGGTAACTCACTTGTGATTGATGCACAATAATTATTATTGCAGATATAAGTACGGAGATGTGTGTATTCTTTTTCTTAAGCATTTTGACTGACGTGGGACAACAAAAGTAGTATGTATGTTCATCTTAATTTGTTACTTAACTTTAGTAAATTATTGTAAATGATATAAGTAGAAGTTAAGGTAACTCACTTGTGATTGACGCATAGTTATTGTTGTCGATATAAACATGAAATGTGAGTAATTTTTTTCTTAAGCATTTTGCCTGATGTGGGACGACAAGAGTTACATGTATGTTCGTTTTAATTTGCTACTTAACTTTAGTAGATTATTGTAAATGATATAAGTAGAAGTTAAGGTAACTCACTTGTGATTGACGCATAATTATTGTCGTCGATATAAACATGAGACGTGAGTAATTTTTTTCTTAAGTATTTTGCCTGATGTGGGACGACAAGAATAATATGTATGTTCATTTTAATTTGTTACTTAACTTTAGTAGATTATTGTAAATGATATAAGTAGGAGTTAAGGTAACTCACTTGTAATTGACGCATAATTATTGTCGTTGACATAAACACGAGATGAGAGTAATTTTTTTATTAATTATTTTGCCTAACGTGGGACAACAAGAGTAATATGTATGTTTATCTTAATTTGTTACTTAACTTTAGTATAATATTGTAATTTGATGTAAGCATAAGCTAAGGTAACTCACTTATGGTTAACACATAATATTATTGTCAATATAAACACGAGATGTGAGTAATTTTTTTTCTTAATCATTTTTCCTGGTGTGGCACAACAAAAATAATGTGTGTTCATATTAATTTATTATTCAACGATACTAGATTACTATGATTTGATATAGTAGATTACCGTAATTTAATGTAAGCATAAGATAACTCGCTTGTGATTAAAGCATAATTATTCTCATTGATATAATGTAACGACCGATCGGTCGTTTTGCGTTATCGGACCCCGTTCCCCTAAATAAAACTTCGCATAGCGGCTTATTGTGATTTATGACTTGCGGAGACGGGTGATTCGGGATTCGGAAGTGTTTAGAATGATATAGGAACACTTGGTTCCTTAAGGTAGGCCTTTAAGGCTAAGTTTGACTTCGGTCAATATTTTGAGTAAATGACCTCGGAATCGAGTTTCGACAGTTCCGGTAGCTTCGTATGATGATTTCCGACTTGGACGTATGTTCGGAATGGATTTTGGATGACCCGGGAGCGTTTCGGCGCCCAATAGCGAAATAAGAGTTTCCTTAAGTTCATATTGTGGTTTGGGACGTGTTTTTGTGTTATCGAGGTCCAAACGGAAGACCGAGAATAGTTCCATTATGTCATTCATGACTTGCTCGCAAAATTTAGGGTTATTCCGAGTAGTATAGATTGGTTCAGCGCATTGTTAGCGAATTTTTGGGACTTGTTGGTATATTTGGACGGGTGCTCGAGTGGGACTAGATGCCTCTCGGGCACCATACGAGGCTAAAAACCAGCTGAAGCAATTGCTGGTGCACCTGTTCTGGTGTGACCGCAGGTGCAGTTTCCCAGTCCCGCACCTACGGTCCCAGCCTCGCAGGTGCGAGACCGCTCCTGCGGTCCTTGCTTTGCAGGTGCGGCTTCAGGTGAGGCTGCCCATTTCTCGCAGGAGCAGAGCCGCAGGTGCGAGCTCCTCTCCGCAGGTGTGAGCCCAGGTCCCTTGTTCCATTTTCGCAAGTGCGAGACTGCAGGTGCAGTCCTTGAGCCGCATGTGCGGAACCACAGTAGGCAATGAGTTCTTTAAAACAGGGGATTTATTCATTTCACCCCATTTTCTTCCACCGCTAGAGACCTTGAGAGCTTGGAAAAGATCCCCACGACCTAGATACTGAAAGGTAAGTGAATTCTACCCTAATGTTAGTTTAATGCATGAATTCCTAGTCAAATTAACTACCTAACTAGTGAAAATCAAGGATTTGGGTACTAACCTAGGGCTTTCTGAAAATTTAGGGAATTACCCGTTAATAAGCCATGAAATCATACAAAAACCACATATTAACGATCCTTAGGTTATGGGTAAATGATTCCTTCAAAAATTTCCGAAATCCGAACATGCGGGCCCGGGGATGAATTTTGGGATTTCTTCAAGTAGGATGAAATGACTAAGTAAATAGGAAAATTCCATACTTTTGAGTGTAAATTGATATATTTGTATAACATTTGGCTAGTTTCGAGTCCTTGGGTGTCGAGTTTGGAGTTTCGGGCGCGTTCTTGACCCGGAGAGTAGGTTCGACACGAGGTGAGTATCCTTTCTAACCTTGTAAGAGGGAACTGTCCCCCTAGGTGATTTAAATGACTATGTGCTAATGTTTATGGGGGCTACTTACGCACAAAGTGACGAGAGCNCATTCCGCGAGCGGAGTGTTATTTCTCCCACTCTCATGGGAGCGGGCCGTACGCCACGACGAGATTGAAAGATACATTATGGTTCGGGCCGTTCGACCCTCGGCAGTGCACATATATGATTATTATAATGGCTCAGGCCGATTGTCCTTATCCTGTATGCGCATGCTAAATTGTTAATGATTTTCATGGATATTGAGTGGGCAGATATTTAAAAATAAAATGAAGTAGTAATTGTTTATTTACTTGCAGTATTTATTTGAATTACAGTTATCTTTAATGTTTACTATTTTTATCATCCTCGTATGCCTATTACTGATATCATATCTTGTTTAATTATTTTGTTGGACCTTAGTGAGTGTCAAGTCGACCTCTCGTCACTACTTCTTTGAGGTTAGGTGGTATACTCACTGGGTACATATTTATTTATGTACTCATTCTACACTTCTGTACTTGTACAGGTCTTGAGGCTGGTGCATCTGTTTATCAGACCGGAGCTCGATTCTGAGTATAGATTGGACCTGACTTCACGGTGAGCTGCTTCTCCTAACGATCCTCGGCAGCACCATGGAGTTTATTTTGTTATTCCCGTCTATTTCCTCCAGACAGTGGGACATTTATATTATATCTTTTGTATATTCTGTTAGTATGCCCATAAAACTTGTGACACTAGTTCCTGGCACACACGTGGTAGATATTATGGTTTGCGGGTTTGTATATATATATATATATATTGGCTCATGCCTCTTTATGACCGCTTTTGGTTAAATTGGCTAATTATCTTTTTAAATTAATGTTTTGAACTTTAAAACCTGGCACGTGTTGGGATGTTTAATCAAATATGGGAAAATCCTTAGTAGTCTGAGTGTCGGCTTGCCTAACACCGGTGTTGGGCGCCATCACGACCTGAGTTAGTATTTTGGGTCGTGACAACATGGTATCAGAGCTTTAGGTTCACGTAGGTCTCACGAGTCACGGGCAAACCCAGTAGAGTCTTGCGGATCGGTACAAAGACGTCTGTCCTTATCTTCAGGAGGTTATAGGGTGTTAGGAAACCTCTTCTTATTTTTATTCTATCGTGCAGTCCATGGTTTACTAAAGCTCATTCCTCTAATCTCTCATAGATGGTGAGGACGCATGCATCTGATGTTCCAGACCCGGGAGGGCCGCTATACCCGTTGTCCGAGGCCGTGGCAGAGGCTAGGGAAGGGCACCAGACCGAGGTAGGGGACGAGGGCGTCCCAGAGCTATTCCAGTTGCACCCCCACCAGAGGATCCTATCATAGAGGAGCAGGACGAGGTGCCCCAGCAGATCCTGCTCCAGTGGACTTCATGACGGCGTCAGGCTTCCAGGAGGTCATGGGCCGTATGATGTGGTTTATGGACACTATGTCCCAGGCTGGATTATTCCCAGCAGATCCTGCCACATCTCAGGTGGGGGGAACCCATACCCCTACCGCCCAGACCGCAGGTCAGGCAGCAGCAGTACATCATACCCCGGGTACACTACTCGTGGGCGGGGTCCAGCCTGTGGCAGCAACACCTGAGCCCATACCAGATGTGGACAGTGATCCGTAGAAGTTATTGGATAGATGGAATCGATTGCACCCTCCAGTCTTCTGGGGTGAGCGAGGTGAGGATGCCTAGGATTTCATTGACAGGTGCAGGGACAGACTGAACAACATGAGGATACTAGAGTCCCATGGAGTGGACTTCACTACCTTTCAGTTGGAGGGCAGAGCTCGCAGATGGTGGCAGTCTTATATTCTCAGCAGGCCAGCAGATTCTCCCCCTATCACTTGGGAGCAGTTCACTCAGATGTTTCTAGACAGATATATCCCACCCTCTGAGAGGGAAGAGTTGCGGTATCAGTTTGGGCAAATGGAGCAGGGACAGATGTCAGTGATAGATTATGAGGCTAGATTTTCAGAGTTGTCTCGCCATGCACTCATGATATTACCTATTGATTTCGAGAGAGTGCAGAGATTTGTAGCTGGGATGCACTCAGGTATTAGGGCCAACATGGCCCGAGAGGTGGAGATGGGGACTCGCTATCAGCTTATGGTCGAGATAGCTCGTCGGATTGAGGGTTATCGATCGATAGGTAGAGAGCAGGGTCAGCAGGACAAGAGAGCCAAATTCTCCAGAGATTTCAGAGGTGCCCCAGTTAGGGGCAGACGTAAGCCCAGCAAGCCTCTATATTTAGCACCCCCACCACCTCCCCGAGGTGTTCCAGCGAGGCCTCATTTTAGCGCCATGCCAGAGCGTTCCTACCGCCCTCCAGCCATTCAGAGTTCACCCAGTGGTGATTCCAATCATCCGAGGTCCCCCAGTCCCTACCTCAGTTCTATGCCAGAGAGTACACATCGCTCTCCGCCCATTCAAGGTTCCTCTTCGGGGAAGCAGGCTATGATACATGGAGGTTGTTATTAATATGGGGATCCAGGTCATATGAAGAGGCATTGTCCAGGTTTCGGGGCAAAGCAATGCAGCAGGGTTATCAGCCTATGGGTCCAGCACCAGCCGGTAGGCCACCTAGAGGTGGAGGACAGTTCGGCAGGGGTTGTCCTAGAGGTGGAGTCCAGTCAGGAGGAGGTCAGCCAACTCCTGTTCATTCTGGCGGAGCTTAGTCTTCTGGTGCTCCAGCTAGATTCTATGTTATTCCAGCCAAATCAGATGCAGTAGCCTTAGATGCCGTGATTACAAGTATTATTTCAGTATATGGTAGAGAGGCATCAGTGTTATTTGATCCAGGATCCACCTATTCATATGTTTCAGCACTATTTGCTCATTTTCTGGATGTTCCTTGTGAGTCCTTGGGTTCTCCTATATATGTGTCCACTCCTGTCGGCGATTCTGTGGTGGTAGATCGGGTTTACCGGTCATGTGTGGTTACCTTCTGTGGGTTCGCGACCTGACCAGACCTTATATAGCTCGACATGGTTGATTCTGAGGTTATCCTGGGCATGGATTGGCTATCTCCCTATCATGTCGTGCTAGATTGCCATGCCAAGATAGTTACTATAGCCATGTCTGAGTCACCTAGGCTGGAGTGGAGAGGTTCCTCAGTTAGTGCAGCCAACCGGGTTATCTCATTCCTGAAGGCTCGACATATGGTCGAGAAGGGTTGTCTGCCCTATCTTGCCTATGTACGGGACACCATCGCCGAGTCTCCGACGATTGATTCAGTGTCAGTGGTTCGAGAGTTTGCTGATGTATTTCCTTCAGACCTTCCAAGCATGCCTTCGGATCGTGATATTGATTTATGCATTGAATTAGATCCAGGCACCAGCCTATATCTATTCCTCCGTACTGTATGGATCCGAAAGAGTTGAAGGAGTAGCTTGAGGATTTGTTGGCTAAGGGGTTCATCAGACCGAGTGTATCACCGTGGGGTGCTCCAGTTCTATTTGTGAAGAAGAAGGATGGGTCCATGCGGATGTGTATTGATTAACGCCAGTTGAACAAGGTCACCATTAAGAACAAGTATACTTTACCGCGCATCGATGATTTTCTTGACCAGTTACAGGGTGCTCAGGTGTTTTCTAAGATTTATTTGATATCAAGATATCATCAGTTGAAGATTCGGGCCTCATACGTTCCAAAGACTGCTTTTCGTACGAGATATGGCCATTATGAGTTCCTGGTGATGTCCTTTTGCTTGACTAATGCCCCAGCAGTGTTTATGGACTTGATGAACAGGGTGTTCAGGCCGTATATTGATTCCTTTTTCATTGTCTTCATT
>ML337297.1:0-13059 GCA_005239505.1 Nicotiana paniculata | reverse complement strand
CCCCCCCCCCCCCCAAATAAAAATAAGCATTGTCCCTAATGCTTAACAAAATAAGAGTAAAGGAAGGGTATAAGTGAAGTAAACTCCCTATGGCTCCTTGGTTATCTCTGTGTCCACAACAGTGACATCGACCTCAGTCTCATCCAACTAGATCTTATCATCCTCAACTCCGGGAGTGGATGGGTTGGTGAAAATCTGACGTACTGCCTCGACAGTGTTGGCAGCAATGTCTGGCTCCTCAGACTGGCTAGGTGGTGTTGTATGTGCTGTAGGATCTGGGCCTGGGTGGTGCGGGTTAATCAACATGTCAAATGGAATGTCTCTTATTGTCGCAAGCTTAGTAACCTGTCTCCGGAGCTTGTCCATTAACTTCTTGGAGGTCTGGGACATTCGCATCTTCTTCACTTCCTTTCCCAACTCTTCTATTAATGACCTATGCTGCACCAAAGTGGCCATGATTGTGTTCTGATTCTACAAGATCTTCTTTAAAGTTTCTTCAACTGTGGGGTGGATCTGGGTGCGGTATGGAGGACTATGCAGCAACATTACTGGATATGTCAGACAGATTTGCAGTGGCTATCTGCATCAATTTGTTGAGGCTCGCCAGTGTTTGGGAGACTCGCAACACAGATAGTGGAGTAGTGGGCATTGGCACCGGCTTCAAAGCCAAGGTGAAAGGCATTGAGGCTGAAGGTGGGGGCATGGCTGCTGTTTGGATGAAGTCTCTACTGAAGTGGATGGCATGTCGACTGTCTCTGCAGCTACCACTGATGTCTCATCAGACTGTTCTATGGTGGTAGTCGGCTGACCCTTTTTCTTAGGGTTGTGTGCATCCATAAGGGAATACCATGAGAAGGGCTTCTTTGCCCGCACCTTCGTATCAAAATCTCCCGGATCCACCCGTGCGTCCGTAAGATATTCAGTAATGGTGTTGGGATACGGGTAGGAGGTATCAGCTTGCCTGGCAACCACAAATATGTTGACCGACATCACGACACCCACATTAATCGGGTACCCATCCATGATGGAGGTGACTAGAACTGCCCACGGAATAGGAAGATTTGTCTCATTCTGGCATGGGTCTAGCCAGTTGTAGATGAAGATCTTTTATCCCTTCGCCTCAAAGTTTAGGGTGTTACTCTGAATAAGATCCCCTATTGTGATCCATGGTGGTGATGGCCCAGGAGCTGCCAGAATCTCAGCTAGACATGGGCGAGCTGCATCTCCTATTGCCAAGTTCTCCAAATATTGTGCGGCTCAACATCATCAAACCCCAAGTAGGTGTTCAATGTGTGCTGGTCAAAATTCACCTTCAGGTTCCTCACTTTAGTTACCTTGGTCCCTTTCTTGATATGCGCTACATTAGCATAGAACTCCCGGACAATGTATTCCTTCGCGTCCACTATGCTCTGGGTGAACCACATCTACCCCTTCCGCTTTCGGAACTGCCTCAAGACTGTCAGATTGTACTTTTCAAGATATTTCAATTGGAACTGTCGCTCAAGAGTGGGAGATCCCACTGGCCACCATGTACTGAAGCTAGTAAAGGCAGCCAAACTGACGAATCGGTCCTCCCAGACCTCTTTCATCTTCGATCGCTCAAGGGCGACAACTATAATTTCCCCCTCGTCCATCATCTGGGATATCATCAACTATAGTCGATGGTGCCTCAGGGACAGGTGTAGAGGAGGGCTCGAAATCCTGATTAGCACTTTCTGAACCCTCTGAGGTGCTATGTGATGATGATGGCTCCTCCCGAAGTTGATACCTTTGTGGTGGATTTGATTGCACAATCGACTTCTCTTGAATCGAGTTGCCCTACGATGCTTTGCTAGATGTGGCATAAGAAACCTGGATTCGGAGGGCTCTGCATTTCTCCCTCGACTGAATATAGCCTTCTTTGTGATTATCTCTTGGAGGGCGAAGGGTAAAGAACTCTTGCCTCGGCCCCTGGAAGGTTCACCCCTCCCCTTTGACGTATCACCTCTGCCTAGAGATCAAACATGTTTCTGTAGCAAGCAACAACACGTGTCATTGTAATTCAAGTGCAAACATACAAGAAATACAACACAGTGTAAAACATACTTGCAGGGTAGGGGAGTGCGGTCTGCAGAATTATTAGTGCGGCCGCAGGTTGGACACTGCGGACCGCACAATTTAATCTTGCGGCTGCATAATTGGATTTACGGTCCGCACAATTGTCATTGCGGCCGCAGCTTAGGTACCACCAATATGCCAACTCTCTAATAATAGAGAGTGGGCTATTTTGTGGCTGCAATCACTTTTCTGCACTCCGCACATTTTCTATTGCGGCCGCACATGTGAGCCATCAAATTGACAACTCTCTGATAATAGAGAACTAGTTGTTCTGCGACTGCGATGGGATTTCTGCGATCCGCACAATTTTCATTGCTGGCGCAGAATCATGCTTGACTAAAGGACCCTAATTTCAATTTCTATTTCAAAACAAATACGATCAGAGTTCTAGGGTTTTCTATTTTTGCACAAATTTGACATGGTGGCAGTGTATAATCATGAAAACCTATTTACCCATTCCCCGTATAGCTATTACTAGTTGACCCACTACAGTTTTAACCCCACATGGTTGTATTATTGAATTCTGGTGACAAATGGCCTAAAACTAACTAATAAGTTGTAAATTAAACTAAAATTGAAAATTCTACAAGTTATTGAGGCATACCAGATATGAAGTACTGCAAATGAGTGATCACAGATGTTGAGTGTGTGTGGAAGATGATTTACGAGACGACTTCAACGTTATAGACTTGTGAATGCTCAGAGAGGGGAAAAAGATAACAGTAACCCTAGGCCTTCTATTTATACTATTTATGTTCTGACTGAGGGACAGAGAGTTGAGTGCAGCCGCGGAATTCCTATTGTGGACCTCACTCTGTTACTTGGGGCTCAGAAGCCCTTTTGTGTTTTGCGGTTCGCAGAATTAGTTGTGCGGCCGCAGATTCAATTGTTGTCCGCATAATTTGGGTTGCGGCCGCAGAATGGCTAATTCTCTGACGGATAAACTTCAAAGATTGACATTTTGCACCTTCAACTTGTGCGGTCCGCAATGCAATTGTGCGGCTGCAGAGCCCCTTTTGTTGTAGCAACAAAAATTGTGTGGTCCACGCAATATACTTGCAGTCCGCACTTCTTTCCACACTTAGCCAGTTCTTTGGGCACAGTTCCTGACTTCCTGTTAAGTACACTCATCCTTGAAACATACTTCAAATACCGTTAGCACAAAAATAACACCTATCTACAAAAGAAGAAAAGAAAAAAAAAAGAAACATGGGTTGCCTCCCAAGAAGCGCCTGATTTAACGTTGTGGCATGACGCAGATTACCATAATTTGAAATGAATAACTTCCACCATGTGGCCATTTTCACGCTTTCCCAAATAATGCTTCCCCTGTGACCATTGACTCGGAATACCTCATATTTTGTTCTTCAAGTCCAATGCACCAAAAGGTGTCACACCCACAATTTCAAAGTGACCACTCCATTTAGATTTCAGTTTTCCGGGAAACATCTTCAATCGTGAGTTGAACAACAAAACAAGATCTCCTACCTTGAACTCCCTGTTCCGAACGTATTTGTCATGGAGGCATTTCATCTTCTCTTTGTATAAGGACGAACTTGCATAGGCATGGTACCAGAACTCATCCAATTCATTCAAATGTGCAACCCACAAGTTAGCAGATGCATCCCAATCAAGATTCAATTTCATGAAAGCCCACATGGATTTGTGCTCAAGTTCCACCTGAAGATGAAAAACTTTTCCAAACACCAAACGGTATGGAGACATCCAGATATGAGGTTTGAAAGCAGTCTGATAAGCCCATAGTGAATCATCAAGCTTTTTTGACTAACGCGTCAGGTTAGCATTCGCTATTTTGGACAAGATACTCTTTATCTCCTGGTTAGAGACTTCTACTTGACAACTAGCTTGTGGATGATAGAGAGGCGTAACTTTATGAGTGATACCATACTTGCTAAGAAAAGTGTCAAAAGCCTTGTTGCAAAAATGTGACCCCCCATCGCTTATGATAGCCCGCGGAGTACCAAATCTTGTGAAAATATTCTTCTTCAAGAACGCCACCACACGTCTCGCTTCATTGTTAGGTATAGCAATGGCCTCAACCCATTTAAACACATAATCAACCGTGACCAAAATGTAGGTGTTTCCACAAGAACTCACAAATGGACCCATGAAGTCAATACCCCACACATTAAAGATGCCAATATCCAAAATGGTAGTGAGAGGCATTTCATTCTTCTTCGAGATTCCACCGGCCCATTGGCATTCATCACATCTTTTATCACTTGAATTTTTATAAAGAGAGGGCCAATAGAAATCAAAATTTAGCACTCTAGCCGACGTTCTAGCTCCGCTATGGTGACCACCATAAGGTGAAGAATGGAAAGCCTCAAGAATAACATTTTTCTCTTTGTCCGGTACACATCTTATAATTACCCCATCCGTGCAAATCCGTAAAAGGTATGGCTCGTCCTAATATTAGTCTTGACAATCTCGTTTGAGCTTCTTCCTTTGATTTGAAGAGAACTCATCCAGGATGATTCCACACGCAAGGAAGTTTGCTAGATCCGTAAACCATGACACCTCCTTAATTGAAATAGGCAAGAGTTGTTCATTGGGGAAGGATTCATTGATTTCAAGGCCATCATACGGCCTCCCCTCCACCTCTAAACGAGACAAGTGGTCCGCCACTTGAGTTTCAATCCCTTTTTGATCTTGGATTTCAATATCAAACTCTTGCAATAATAGAACCCATCTCATCAACCGATCTTTTGAATCTTTCTTGCTCATAAGATAGCGAAGTGCCACATGATCCGCATGAACAATGACCTTTGCACCCATCAAGTATGGGCGGAACTTCTCAATTGCAAACACAATGGAAAGGAGCTCTTTCTCTGTAAAGGTGTAATTGACTTGGGTATCATTCATGGTATTACTAGCATAGTAGACCGGATGAAAACTCTTGTTGATGTGTTGCCTAAAAACTTCTCCAACCGCTACATCACTAGCACACGCATGAGCTCAAAAGGAATACGCCAATTAGGAGAGGTGATAATGGGAGTGGATGTCAACTTGAAATTAGCAATTCAAAGGCTCTCATGCAATCATCATTGAAGTGAAACTTAGCATATTTCTCTAAGAGCTTGCACAACGGGTTCACCACATAAGAAAAGTCCTTTATGAAATGCCGGTAGAACCCCACGTGACCTAAGAAACTTCACATCCCTTTCACGGAAGCTGGAGGTGGAAGTTTAGAAATCACATATATCTTTGCCTTTTCGAACTCTATGTCATTATTTAAAATTTTATCGCCAAGGACAATGCTTTCCTCGACCATGAAATGGATTTTTTCTCAGTTTATCACTAAGTTTGTTTTTTCACACCTTGCCAATACTCTATCCAAATTTGCCAAGCAATCATCAAAGGAATCCCCGACTACCGAGAAGTCATCCATGAAGAATTCAAGGTAGTCCTCAACCATATCCGTAAAGACCGCCACCAAACACCTTTGAAAAGTCTCCAGTGCATCACATAAGCCAAATGATCCGCTTGAAAGCGAAATTTCCATAGGGACATGTGAAAGTTGTTTTCACTTGATCTTACGGAGCAATAAGAATTTGGTTGTAGCCCAAATATCCATCTAGAAAGAAATAGGAAGCACGGCCGGCCAACCTATCAAGCATTTGGTCAAGGAAGGGAAGTGGAAAATGATCTTTATTTGTGACTTTGTTTAGCTTGCGATGGTCCATACACACTCTCCACCCGGTCACTATTCTTGTGGGAATCAACTCGTTGTCATTGGGTGACCACTATCATGCCCCCTTCTTTGGGACACATTATACCGGTAAGGTCCGTGAACTATAGGAAATGGGGTAGACAACCCCAGGCATCCAACCACTTGATAATCTCCTTTTTGACCACGTCTTACATAGCTTCATTGAGTCACCTTTGATGTTCAATGGATGGTTTGGCATCTTCCTCCAAGTTAATCTTGTGCATGCAAAATTCGGGGCTTATTCCCTGAATATCCACCAAAGTCCACCCAATAGTCTTCTTCTTCTTGTGGAGCACCGCCAATGTGGATTCAATCTGCACATTAATCAAACAAGAGGAAAGAATAACCGGTAAAGTAGAACAAGGTCCAAGAAACTCATACCTAAGATGTGGAGGCAATGGCGTCAACTCCAAGGTAGGAGGATCTTAAATTGAAGGCTTTGTAGGAGGAGTTTTCCAATTCTCAAGATCCAAGGAAAGTTTTCGGGGTTCATAGTTGTCACGCCCCAACCTTGGGAAGCGTGATTGGCGCTCAACCGAGTGAACCCGGTCGAGCAAGCCTTTCAAACATATCCTACCCGAATCACTCGTATTTCGAAAAGGAAATGCATCACCGTTCATTAACCCAGGGGGTATTAGTTATATAAATATGCACACGTTGCTAGTTCATTCTTCCTTACATACAATATATGATAATCAAAATTCCAAAAAATCTTTCAGTTTATGATTAAGAGGAATAGGGTTTCGATATACAACTAGATTCGATAACATCCCCACCACCCATACATGACCCACATAAACGTCTATGGAGCCTCTATGGATACAAAAGACAAATGTGACAACACCGGCAACAAGGCCCCGGCTATACCTCAAATATAGTAACTTATACAAAAGAAGAACATCATATACTACACATGACCCCGGGAAGAAACAGGGCTCACCAAGACTAATGTGAGGAGAAAGAGTGAGGGCACAACTATCGGTGATCAGCGCTATCTGCAATAGAACCAACTACATCCATTCAAAGATGTAGCGCCCCCGGCAAAAGGGACGTTAGTACCATCGAATAGTACTAGTATGTATGAACAAACCTTACTCTAAGATAGAATAAGCAAACAAATAGGTAGGAAAGCAGTCATGGAAATCATATAGCACTTCACAGGAATAAAGAATCACAAGTAGGGTCACAATGTTTCTTATTTTGTCTTTCCATCCCTTTGATTAATAGCCTCTTAATCCCAAGTGCCATGATTTATAATACCACCGTGTCGTTTTCACACAGAGTCCGGTCTCTGCCCGACCGGCTAAGCCATCCCAAGTGAGACATAATCACATCATAATTCATGTTCATATTTCCATAAATACCACCATGAGTACATCATGGAGTCTGATCTCGGCCCGATCGGCTAAGCCACCTCACTTGAAACAGTGAGATATAACCAACATCATAATATATATTCATATTTTTTATGTAAATACCACCATGAGTACATCATGGATTCCGATCTCGGCCCGATCGGCTAAGCCATCTCACTTGAAACAGTGAGACATAACCAACATCATAATCTATATTCATATTTTTGATGTAAATACCACCATGTGTACATCATGGAGTCCGATCTCGGCCCGATCGTCTAAGCCATCTCACTTGGGACATAACCATATCAATTTATTATTCAGTTCCCATTCTTTATCACATAGTCCTTGGCACTTGGACGCGTTTTACAATTTGAGATTGTTTCCCTTTTCGTTCGTTCAGTAGTACTATCCTTCATTTTGATAAGATCCAACATATGATGAATTATGCACATAATAGGAGGAGCATAAAGAATCATAATTCACATTTTCAAGTAGCATGGTGACATGGTCAACAACTCGAATGATTAGGGAATAGAATCTTTCGTCTCAACACATTAGAGAAACCAATTCAAGTATGATCAAGAAAGGGACTCATACCAAATACTCGGACACTAACGAGATGATTCTTCAAAGATTAGAGTTATCCATACATACCTCGACTGGGTCTTATCCCTAATTCCTATGACGATTTCTGGAATTCCTTAACCCGTTCAATCCTCACATAGTTTAGAATCACATGCATGCAAGGTCCCCTTCCTTTATCCCCATGAACTAACCTACCAATGGCCCAATTTAGCTATAACATGAAAATTAAAAAGCTGGTACACTAGAGACTTATCTCTTAGAGTGAGGAAATTTGTACCCTATTTCATTAATCCCAAGACTTTAGTGATGAGTGAAGATCAATTGGGTGGAAATGGAACCTTCTCTCTAGAACTCTCTCTTATCTCACTCTGAATTATCAGGGAAGTGAATTAAAATAGTGGGGAATGGGTGTTATATTGATCTGGGGTCGGGTTTAAAAATCAGAGAATGGGGTGCCCCGACTCAATTATGCGGTCGCATATGCGACCGCGGAAAGGAAATGCGGACTGCAAACCTGACGCATAAGTGACCTCAACCGGGGAGACAACTAATCGAGTATGCGACCATTATGCGGCTCGCATAACAGTTATGCGATCGCATAACAGTTATGCGATCGCATAACGCACCGCAAAATAGTTATGCGATTGCATAACGCGTCGCACAACTCCCTTGGCAAAAATCTCATTGCGGATTTGCAACCAATATGCGACCCGCATATCGATTATGTGACCGCGTAATTGGCCGCATATTTGGCCTTAAACTAGTCCAACCCCTGGATCCACTCTGCGACCATTATGCGGTCCACATATCGATTATGCGATCGCATGATGGGCCGCCAGACACGCACTATTTCGCAAACATTTTCTTCTAAGTACGTAGGGTACTATTTAATAAAAAGGGTCTGAACCGCGGCGAGCTTAATTTTTCCATCATTAAACACATAAATCTAATCTGGGCATCGCGAAGAACCGGTTTTTCTAAGTAAAGTTTTACGGGGTCTTACAATAGTTGTATGACCCCATTACTTGCAAAGAATTTACACATTTCATGAAGCCATCCACCTGTTATCATCAAAGTTGAGCAAGACGGCCTCCAACATACCACCAACATTAATCGTGGCACTTATATCGTCAATAATCATATCGGTCACCAAGTCCACGAAAGAACACACTTCATTGATATTTGGTTGCCGCACAGATTTGCACACGTGGAACACCTATTTTTTATCACCCACTCGGAAAGTGAGTTCTCCGGCCTCCACATAAATAAGAGACTTCCTCGTAGAAAGGAAAGGTCTTCCAAGAATAATCGACACCTCATAGTCCACTTCACAATCAAGAATAACAAAATCCTCGGAAGAATGAACTTCTCAACACGAACCAATACATCTTCACTAACTCCCAAAGGTCTCCTCATTGTACGATCGACCATTTGTAATACCATAGATATGGGTCTTGGTTGCCAAATTCCCAAGGTCTTCAAAATCGAATAAGGCATCAAATTGATACTTGTCCCAAGATCACAAAGAGCTTTAGCAAACTCATCATTTCCAATGGTACAAGGGATTGTGAAAGCACCAGGATCTTCCAATTTAGGAGACATCGAATGCACATCTGCACTCACTTGATTAGTGGATTTGATAGTATCAAAATTCATCGACTGCTTCTTTGTCACCAAGTCCTTCATAAACTTTTCATAATCGGCATTTGCTACCAGGCTTCAACTAATGTCACATTTGTCGAGAGACTCTACATCATGTCAATGAACTTTTTGAATATATTCTCTCCATTTTTCTTGGCGAGCCTTTGAGGATATAGGGGAGGTGTCTTAGGCAATGCTTCCTTAGACTTTTGCACTACCAGTTCCGATATATCAATAACTTGATCCCTAAACGGGTTCACTTTATCTTGAGTCACTTCCACCGTGTCATTAATATCAATTTGCACTTCATCATTTGCTTGCACCACATTGTTCGGGATCTCTTCTTCGTCTACCACTTGCTCATCATCCACAAGTTGCCTTTGACTTGAGGTGGGTGCATTTCCAACTTTTCCACTTCTTGTAGTAATGGCCATGGCATGCCCCGTATTGTTCCCACCCTTTTGGGTTCACCACCTTGTCACTTGGTAGTGCCCCCTTAGGAAGAGAATTTAAATATTGAGAGATTTTCCCTATTTGCACTTCTAAGTTGCGGATCAATGTGTTGTGTGAAGCAAGTTGGGCATCAGAATCAGCATTCTTCTCCATCATTTGCTTGAACATGTTCTCAATACGGCCCATTTCATTGTTGTAAGAACTAGTACCATGGGAAGGATAAGGAGGTGCGTTGATCGATTTTTGATACATTGGGGGACTTTGAAAACCCGACCCCGATTTCCTTGATTGTTACTCCACTGCCTTGATTGTTGCCTACTAAATTGCCTTGGTTATTGTTGTTATACCAATTCCCTTTATTATTTCCTCTACTCCAATTTCCTTGATTGTTGTTTTTATTCCAATTGATTTAATTTTTTCCACTGCTCCAAGTACCTTGGTTGTGAGACTTCCAATTGCCTTGATTATTTTTAGGTCTCCATTGTTGTTGGCTAAGGCCTTGTAAGTTGTTTCTATGCCCTTGAAATTTGTTCACATATTGGACCTCTTCTTCTTGGTCATTGTAAGAGTCATCTTGATCAAATCCACTATCATCTTGCACAGAAATTGTCCACTCTTTGTTGCACTTGTGGACTTCTTGTTCTTCGCTTGTTCACCATAATACTTAATCCTTCCATTTCATTGACTTGCCTTAGGTTTTGAACTTGTTGAAGTTGAGCCTTTTCCAATTGGTTCATGGTGGTAGTCAACTCGGCTATGGCTTGTCCATGGTCATGAAACTCTTTGTGAAGGAGAATCACATTAGATCACCTTGTGGAACATTATCTTGAGATTTCCACGCTGATAAAGTATCCGCATCTCATCCAAAATATCACACGCCTCCACATAAGGCGTAGTCATGGAGTTCCCACCGGAAAGTTGATTCACTACACATTGGTTGGTTGTCTTGATCCCCCGATAGAAGGTTTGTTGAAACATGTTCTCCGTCATATCGTTATTGGGGAACTCTTTCACCATTGTTCTATACCTTTCCCATATCTCGTGTAGTGGTTCATTGCGCTCTTGCTTGAATTCTAGAAATTCATCCCCAAGAATAGCCATGTGCCTGGGAGAGAAGTACTTAGAAATAAACTTCTCCGCTAATTAATCACAAGTATGAATGGAATGATTTGGAAAACGTTCCAACCAATCTAAATATTTCCCCTATAGAGAGAAGGGAAAAAGCCTTAGCTTCAAAGCATCCTCGGAGACATTTGTTTGTTTACTCCCCCAACACGTATTTATGAACCCCTTCAAGTGTTTGTATGCATTTTGACCCGGTGCACTAGTGAAGAACCCTCGTTGATCGAGCAAAGTGAGCATCACATTGTTATTTGAAATTTTCCCGCCCTAATACGGGGAGGTACAATAGCACTGACATACCCTTCATAAGGCAACACCCGGTGTGGAGACGCTCGTGGTGGAGGTGGGGGTGGAGCGGGCACATTGTCATCAAGCATTCGGCCTCGTCTATTGGCTTGAGGTTCAAGAGGGACCTCATCCATTTGATCATCATCAACATCCACATCCCCCAAAGATATGTTTTTGAGCTCATTGTTTTCCATGATTTCACCTATAAAAACTCAACACATTAGTAACAAGGAAGGAAAAGAAGATATTCCAAAAACATACCTAAATATATAGCAAACACCGTTTTTAAATTCCCGGCAACGGTGCCAAAAATTTATCTCGTCCAATTTCACACCTCAAATCAAGGTTATGAAATAGTCTATTTCAATAATAGTACCTAACAAGAGTCGGGGTTGATTTCCACAGGGAGCTACATATTGGAGTTAGGAGTATATATTGTAGTACATGAGTTTGACTATCTTAATTTACACTTCCAAATTTAGATTGTTTCTATGTCTAATATAAAACAAAGATAGCAAAGTTAAGAAATAAAACTAAGAGAATTATTTTTATTTTTTTTCAAGTTTTGTAAAAAGCCTAGGGCTATGATCATCACCTAGGTGTTTGCCTAATAGGATATAAAACTTAATGCTTGTTTTATTGATCGAGGTGTATTATAGCTATCAACTCTCAATTACCCACTCATTACCTCTCGGTCAGAGAGTGATTTAGCGCAATTTGATTTTTTCAAGTCCAATTGGGTATTGCACAAAACGGTTGATAAAAGCTCAAGTCGGGTTATTACTATCTCTAGGTTTAACCCTTTAGTTGGGATTATCAATCTCTCGATTGATCCAATTCTTGTTAGACAAGTTTTCCTATACTAAGTCTCTCTTTCTCAAGAAGAGAATAAGGCAAATAGGCATGAATTAATGTTTGCAACCATTAATTCCAAAAATTAAAGCATGAACCAGGCTAAATAATAAACACCCAACCATAAACAAGCATTACATTAAACACCCATAAGGTTTACACACTAGGGTTGGATCATAACCCTAGTAAAAATAAGCTACTCATGCTTGAAATTGAAGAAATAGAAGAAGAAATGCTAATTAAACTCATATTGTAAAATCAAAATGATAAAATCTATGTTAAAATATCCAAAAGTATGAAAAACTACTAAAAGAAGTAAAGGGAAACGGCTACTGTAGCTACGGATGTCAAAAAGTTGAGCTAAATTTGTGAAACTCTTCTATTTATACAGGGCTAGAAATTTCGAACAAAAATTCCCTTTGAGAGGTTCTGCGGCCGCACAATTCCATGTGCGGTCCGCAAATTTCTTCAGCTTGTCAGGAACTGGAGGTTTGCGCCCGCATAATTCTGGTCTGCGGCTGTAAGGCATTCTTTCTATTGTTCGCAGATTTGTACGTGATGCGATACTAAATTGCATAGTCTAGCATGTGATATACCTTACATTTGAAGTGCTTNATGTGTAGGTGAATTGGAGATGGAAACGGAGCTAAAGGGATGCAAATACGTCGAAAATACGCAAAAGGAGACACCCGGGCGATAGCCGGGCGTTTGCCCCCTAAAGCCGGGTACCCCCTGGCGTTAGGGGGGAATTTGCCCCATAATTCCAGGAACCCCCAGGCGTTAGGGGGGCGTTAGGGCCCAAACGCCAGGCCTGCCCTGGCCTTAAGGGGGCGTTTGGCCCCAAACACGCGGTGTCCCAATTTCAGTCAGATTCGAGTTTTGACGAGTTTAAGTGTTTTCCGGTTGAAATAGAAGTCTCCTACATGGTTA
>MDKI01126739.1:0-27650 GCA_005239505.1 Nicotiana paniculata | reverse complement strand
GTCAATTCGATTGCATAGTGTAAATATCATTTCAAGAAAACATAATCACTAATAAGTTCGAAGATAATACGCGAAATTTGGAAATTCGCCCAAACATTCCCCCAGGCCCACGTCTCGAAATCGGGTAAAATTTATATTTTCCGGACATCCATTCACTCACGAGTCTAACCATATAAGAATCTCTCAAATCGGAGGTCAAACACCCAATCAAAACTCACTAATTCGATCTATGAAGTTCATTCAATTTTTCCCATTTTCTACCCAAAATTTTCGAAATTAAAGATTGGATTTAAGATTGGAATCATGGAAGTTGATCTATAATGGATAGAAATCACTTACCCAAGTTACCCAGGTGCAAAAGCCTAAAAAATATCGCCTCTCCCGAGCTCTCAAATTCGAAAATGGCGAAAATAACATAAACCCTCGGATTTGGGTCTTTAAAAGACTGCCCAGGCATTTGTTAAATGCGATCGCAGACAAGGAGTCACGATCGCAATCTCGGAGAGTAAAGAAAACACGCGCCTGGAATCGTGCTATGCGATCGCAGAAACCAATACGCGATCGCGAACCTTGAGGACCCAGAGCTACGCGATCGCGGTTGGGGCCACTCGACCGCGTAGAACAAATATTGAAACTGCCCCAGACCAAGAATACTCTGTGCGAACGCGGTCCTGGTCATGAGATCGCGTTGACCAAGATTCCAACACACTACGATAGCAGACCTTTTATTGCAATCGCACAAAACAACCGCAGGACCTCTCACTTTTACCTTACACGATCGCGGGTGAACCCTTGCGATCGCAGAGAACAAAACACAGCTGTAGAAAAACCAGAAAAACCAGCAGAGACTTTTAGGACAAAAATTCCCTTTTGAACACCCGAAACACACGCGAGGCCCCCGGGACCTCAACCAAAACTACCAACCAACTCTAATACCCCATTCAATCTTGGTTGAGCCTTAAAAACACATCTCATAACATCAAGATCATCAAATATGCATATATTCAAGCCTAAGAACTTATGAAATTTCTAGAATTCACATCTGATGCCGAAACACGTCTAAACTCATCCGAATGACCTCAAATTTTGCACACAGGTCATAAATGAAATTACGGACTTGCTGTCGCTTTCGGAATTCCATTCCGAGTCCGATATCAAAATTTCACCTATCGACTGAAATCGCCGAAATTCTAACTTTCGCCAATTCAAGCCTAAATCCACAGCCGACCTCGAAAACACATTCCGAACATGCTCCTAACTCCGAAATCACCCAAAGGAGCTAACGGAGTCGACAGAATTCCATTCTGGATCCGTCTCCACACAGCTCTAGCTACGACCCAATTTCTAAAGCTAAATTCCAAATTTATGGACTATGTGTCCAAAATCACTCCGGATTTCATCACTCAACGCTCCGACAAGTTCCAATAACATAAATAGCCATGGGAGAAGTGGTTATTAGGGGATCGGGGCGCTAACTCTCAAAATGACCGACCGGGTCATTACATCCTCCCCCTCTTAAGAAAATCGTTCGTGCTAGAACGAGTATAGAAACATACCTGAAGCTGTGAAAAGATGAGGGTACTGACTCCGCATATCCTGCTCGATCTCCCAAGTCGCCTCCTCGACTGGCTGACCCCTCCACTGAACCTTTACTGACGCAATATCCTTTGACCTGAGCTTCCTAACCTGCCTATCCAATATGGCTACTGGCTCCTCAACATATGACAGATCCTTGTCCAACTGGACTGAACTAAAATCCAAAACATGATTCGGGTCACCGTGATACTTCCGGAGCATGGAGACGTGGAACACCGGATGAACCTCTGCTAGGCTGGGAGGCAGGGCTAGCTCATAAGCAACCTCCCCAACATGTCCCAACACCTCAAAAGGGCCAATAAATCTCGGACTCAGTTTGCCTTTCTTCCCAAACCTCATGACGCCCTTCATAGGCGATACCCGAAGAAAAACCCGATCATCAGCCATAAATGCCAAGTCACGAACCTTTCGGTCCGCATAGCTTTTCTGCCTGGACTAAGTTGTGCGAAGTCTCTCCTGAATCACCTTCACCTTGTCCATGGCATCCTAAACCAAGTCTGTACCCAACAATCGGGCCTCGCCGGCTCAAACCATCCCACGAGAGACCTGCACCGCCACCATACAAAGCTTCATACAACACCATCTGAATGTTGGACTGGTAGCTGTTGTTATAAGAAAACTCTGCAAGAGGAAAGTATTGATCCCATGACCCTCCAAAATCTATCACACAGGCACATAGCATATCCTCGAGAATATGAATTATGCGCTCGGACTGCCTGTCCGTCTGAGGGTGAAAAGCTGTACTCAACTCTACCCTGGTGCCTAACTCCTGTTGAACGGCTCCCCAGAACCGTGAAGTGAACTGTGTACCTCTGTCTGAAATGATAGATACTGGGATACCGTGGAGGCGAACAATCTCTCTGATATAAATCTCAGCCAAACTCTCAGATGAATATATAGTCAGGACTGGAATGAAATGGATTGATTTGGTCAGTCGATCCACAATCACCCAAATAGCATCATGCTTCCTCAAAGTACAAGGAAGTCCAACCACAAAGTCCATGGTGATCCGCTCCCACTTCCACTCAGGAAGATCAATCTTCTGAAGTAACTCTCCCGGTCTCTGATGTTCACATTTGACTTGCTGACAGTTGAGACACTTGGCTACAAACTCCAGTATATCCTTCTTGATCCTTCGCCACCAATAGTGTTGTCTCAGATCCTGGTACATCTTCGCGGTACCCGGATGGATGGAATACCGCGAACTATGGGCCTCCTCAAGAATCAACTCCCGAAGCCCATCCACATTGGGAACATAGATCTGACCCTGCATCCTCATCACACCATTATCTCCTATAGTGACATCCCTGGCATCACCCCGCCGGACTCTATCCTGAAGATACAAAAGGTGGGTATCACCATACTGGCGCTCTCTGATACGGTCATAAAGGAAAGATCGAGCAACCACACAAGCTAGTACCCGGCAAGGCTAGGAAAGATCCAATCTCACGAACTGACTGGCTAAGGACTGAAAATCTAAGGCTAGAGGCCTCTCAGCTGCATGAAGGTATGCCAAACTTCCCAAACTCTCCGCCCGACGACTCAAGGCGTCGGCCAAAACATTGGCCTTCCCCGGGTAGTATAATATAGTGATGTCATAGTTTTTTAGCAACTCCAACCACCTACGCTGGTGTAAATTTAGATCCTTCTGCCTGAATATGTGCTGCAAACTGCGGTGATCCATGAATATCTCACAGGGAACACCATATAAATAATGACGCCATATCTTCAGGGTGTGAACAATCTCTGCCAACTCGAGATCATGAACATGGTAGTCTTTCTCATGAACCTTCAACTATCTGGACGCGTAGGAAATCACCCTACCGTCCTGCATCAACACCGCTTCCAGGCCAATCTTCGAAGCATCAAAATAGACTGTATAGGACCCGGAACCGGTAGGCAAAACAAACACAGGAGCTGTAGTCAGGACTGTCTTGAGCTTCGGAAAGCTCTCCTCATACTCTGCATTCCATATAAAAGGTGCACCCTTCTGGGTCAGTCTGGTCATGGGCGCTGCAATGGATTAAAATCCCTCCATAAAACGTCGATAATACCCAGCAAAACCGAGGAAACTGCAGATCTCAGTAGCTGAGGACGGTCTGGGCCAACTCTGTACCGCCTCCACCTTCTTCGGATCTACCTTGATCCCATCCGAAGACACCATATGGCCTAGGAATGCCACAGAATCAAGACAAAATTCACACTTAGAAAACTTGGCATACAACTTCTTCTCCCTCAATGTCTGAAGCACGGTCCTCAAGTGTTGCTCATGGTCCTCCTGGGACCGAGAATATACCATAATGTCATCAATGAATACAATGACGAAAGTATCAAGATAAGGCCGAAATATGTTGTGCATTAGGTGCATAAAGGCTGCTGGAGTATTGGTCAGCCTAAATGACATACTGAAAGCAGTCTTCGGGATATTCGATTCCCGAATCTTCAACTGATGATAACCCTAATACAAATCAATCTTGGAGAACACCCTAGCACCCTGTAACTGTTCAAATAAATCATCAATGCGAGGCAATGGGTACCTGTTCTTCACTGTCACCTTATTCAACTGCCGATAGTCAATACACATACGCACCGAGCCATCCTTTTTCTTCACAAATAACACCGGAGCACCCCAAGGTGATACACTAGGCCTGATGAATCCCTTTTCAGTCAACTCCTGTAACTTGTCCTTCAATTCCTTCAACTTAGGAAGAGCCATGCGATAGGGAGGAATGGAAATGGGCTGAGTGCCCGACAACAAGTCAATGCCAAAATCAATGTCTCTATCGGGCGGCATACCCGGAAGATCAGCTGGAAATACATCAGGATAGTCCCTGACAACTGGAACTAACTCAACTATAGGGTTGTCAGCACTAACATCTGTCACATAAGACAAATATGCATCGAAACCTTTTTCAATCATCCGCTGAGCCTTAAGAAAAGAAATGACTCGGCGGGGAGTATACTCTAAGGAACCTCTCCACTCTAACCTCGGTAATCCTGGCATAGCCAGCGTCACGGTCTTGGCGTGACAATTAATAATAGCATAGTAGGGAGACAGCCAGTCCATACCCAATATAACGTTGAAATCTACCATACTGAGTAATAATAAATCAGCTCTGGTCTCAAAACCACTGATAGCAATCAAACATGACCGATATACGCGGTCCACAATAAGAGAATCTCCCACCGGAGTAGAAACATAAATGGGGGAACTCAAAGAATCCCGAGATATCTCCAGATGTGAAGCAAAATAAGAAGACACATACGAATATGTAGAGAATGGATCAAATAATACCGATGCATTCCTATGACAAACGGGAAAAATACCTGTAATGACTGAATCTGAAGCAATGGCCTCGGACCGGGACGGAAGAGCATAGTACCTGGTCTGGCCTCCCTTTCTAGGGCGACCTCGACCTCCACCTCGAGCTGCCTGAGGTGGTGGGGTAGCAACTGGGGCTGGAAGAATAGCTGGAGGACCTGGTGGAAGACGTGGGGCCTGATAAGTCTGAGGTGGTGCAACCTGATAAGTCTGAGGTGGTGCACCCCTCCTTGCTTTGGGGCAATATCTGATCATATGACAAGGGTCACCACACTCAAAGCAACCCCTCGAAGGACGTGGCGGTCGTTGCTAACTCTGAACTGGCCTGCTAGACTGGCCAGTGATAGCACCTCGAGCAGGAGGCACCTGAGATACTGGTGGTGCATAATAAGGCTCCTGAGGTCTAGGAGGAGATGGAATACCACTGACTGCTGGGAGAGCTGAATGAATGGGGCGACTCACAAAACCCTTATCATAGCGTGCTGCTGGTGCACGGGCTCCTAAAAAATGACCAGTCTATCGAGACCTCTTGGCCTCTCTCTCCTCCCTGTCCTGGACTAACATAGTCTCAATCCTCCGGGCAATACTCACGGCCTACTGGTAAGTAATATCGGTCTCTAGCTCTCTGGCCATGCTGGTCCGAATACTGGGGTGGAGCCCCTCAATAAAGCGTCGAACCCTCTCTCTGACAGTGACCACCAAAGCTGGTGCATGACGAGCTAAATCGCTGTAACGGCCTGCATACTCTATCAAAGTCATGGTACCCTGGCGTAACTGCTCAAACTCCGCACGCCAAGCATCCCTGAAGCTCTGAGGGACAAACTCAAGTAAGAAAAACTCGGAGAACTGAGCCCAAGTAAGTGAAGCTGCCTCGTCCGGACTACTAAGCTCAAAACGCCACCACTGATAAGCTGCTCCCCTAAGCAGGAAAGCAGTGAAAGAAACCCTATTCGTCTTCACAATACCAATATTGTGGAGAATGCGATGACACCCCTCGAGAAAACCCAGGGCATCATCCGAAGCTAGTCCGCTGAACTCAGGTAGGTGGTACTTCGTGTACCTCTCAATTCGGAGCTGCTCTGCCTTAGGAACAACTATCCTAGTCTCATTTTGAGCTGGAGCTGCTGGGGGCATAGGAATATACTCTGGAACCTGCCAAATATGAAACCTCTGCTCAGGAGTACGGGCTGCGGGAGTTTGTGTCCCTCCCCCGGCCTGAGATGTAGCTGGAGCTATCGAGAGTAGTCCCGCCTGAGACAGAGTACTGAAGGTACTCAAGAACTGGGCCAATGTATCCTGGAGGTCTGGAGTAACAGTAAGGACCTCTTGTGCCCCTCCAACTGTAGCTACTGGGGGATCCTCTACCTCTGCTCTAGCCGGTGCTCGGGCTGCACCGCGTGCTCGTCCTCTGCTCCGGCCCCTGCCTCTGGTGGCTCTGACTGGGGGCTCAGGTGCATGGTCATCAGTACATCCGGTACGGGTACGAACCATCTCCAAGCAAGAATGGAATAGAGTTTTAGAACGTGATGACGGTAACTAGCACAATAAGTAATTCCAAAGAATTTGATTGTTCTTAACAGTTACATAGCCTCTCGACGATAGATACGGACGTCTCCGCACCGATCCGCGGGACTCTAATAAACCTGCTTGTGACTTGTGACTCCTATGAACCTAGACGCTCTGATACCAACTTGTCACATCCCGTTTTGCCCTCCGAAAGGTATCGTGACGGCACCTAGTCTCTACGACTAGGTAAGCCTAAAATTTGCAGAAAATAATAGAATCAATACAATAAATATAGAAAAGAACTCGAGTAGATATAACATAGCTACTCAGCATGTACACTTTCACTTCCCAAAACCCCGAATGTCACGATAGTCACAAGCTCTGTACTAAATGTAGCTCTATACAATGAAATAGTGGAAAATACATAAGTCCTTTATGCCTATACTAGAGTAGAAGGGGACTCGTGGGATTCTGCGGACGCGGCAGAATTACCTCGCGGTCTCCTTGCAACTGCTAGAACGAATCCTAGCCACGATACTGGGTGCTGGTACCTGGATCTGCACATGGGGAAAACATGCGCAAGAAAGGGCGTGAGTACTCCACATTTGGTACTCCGTTAGTGCCAAGCCTAACCCTAGTCAAGTAGTGACGAGGTCAGGTTGAGGCCTTATTGAGTTTTTAAAACAAGTCAGTATAAAATTTAAAACAGTGAAATATAGATAAGCAATGATAAACAGGATTAATGGAAACTAGACGAATTAATAATAGAAAGAGAGCCCTCGGCTTAGTACAGCGTATATCTCAACAGTAAATATGCAATGCAGTACACGGGGAAAAGCTCCCGGATATCAGTCCGTAGTCCGAATTTAAATATGCTATGCAGTACAGGGGGAAAGCTCCCGGATCTCCATCCATAGTCTTAATTTAAATATGCATTTATGTACAGGGGGAAAGCTCCCGGATCTACGTCCGTAGTCCCAATTTAAATATGAAATGCAGTACAGGGGGAAAGCTCCCGGATCTCGGTCCGTAGTCCCAATTTAAATATGCAATGCAGAAGTATGTTGGATACAGCTTAATTAAACAGTCCAAGATAGTAGCAGGCAAGAATAGAGTAAAACTACCTAAGTATGGTGCAGCTAGTAGCAAATAAGAGGAAATCAAGTAAGGACATGTAGGCATGCTTACTCTTAAGCTAACTACTCAGTTAAGACAGGAAACAGTAATATAGGAATGAAAATGAGTGATTGCATGGAAGGAAAAATGGAATTTTAGTAACAATGACCCGTGTACGCACTCGTCACCTCATGTACATGGCATCCACATAACAAATTCAGTATAAAAATTCCTAAGAGAAAGTCCCCAACACAGAGTTAGGCAAGCCACTTACCTTGATTGCGCTAATCAACTCAATACCACGATCTTGCCACGAGTATCCTACTCCGGGTGGCCCAAATCTAGTCAATTCGATTGCATAGTTTAAATATCATTTCAAGAAAACATAATAACTAATAAGTTCGAAGCTAATACACGAAATTTGGAAATTCGCTCAAAAAGTCCCCTGGGCCCACATCTCAGAATCGGGTAAAATTTATATTTTCCGGACATCCATTCACTCACGAGTCTAACCATATAAGAATCTCTCAAATTGGATGTCAAACACCTAATCAAATCTTAATAATTTGGTCTATGAAGTTCATCCAATGTTTTTCATTTTCTACCCAAATTTTCGAAATTGTTGGATTTAATATTGGAATCATGGAAATTGATCTATAATGGATAGAATCACTTAGCCAAGTTATCCAGGTGCAAAAGCCTCCAAAAATCGCCTCTCCCGAGCTCTCAAATTTGAAAATTGTGAAAATAACATAAACCCTCGGATTTGGGTCTTTAAAAGACTGCCCAGGCATTTGTTATATGCGATTGCAGACAAGGAGCCGCGATCGCGGAGAGTAAAGAAAACACGCGCCTGGAATCATGCTATGCGATCGAAGAAACCAGTACACGATCGCGAACCTTGAGGACCCATAGCTACGCGATCGCGGTTGGGGCCATGCGACCGCGTAGAACAAATATTAAAACTCCCCCAGACCAAGAATACTTTGTGCGAATGAGGTCCTGGTCATGCGATCGCGTTGACCAATATTCCAACACACTTGCGATCGCAAACCTTTTATTGCGATCATAGAGAACAACCGAAGGACCTCTCACTTTTACCTTACGCGATCGCAGGTGAACCCTTGCGATCATAGAGAGCAAATCACAGCTGTAGAAAAACCAGCAGAGACTTTTAGGCCAAAAATTCCCGTTTGAACACCCAAAACACACCCGAGGCCCCGGGACCTCAACCAAAACTATCAACCAACACTAATACCCCATTCAAACTTGGTAGACTTAAAAACACATCTCATAACATCAAGATCATCAAATATGCATAGATTTAAGCCTAAGAACTTATGAAATTTCTAGAATTCACATCTGATGCCGAAACACGTCTAAACTCATCCTAATAACCTCAAATTTTGCACACAGGTCATAAATGACATCAAGCCCGATATCAAAATTTCACCAATCGCCCGAAATCGCCGAAATCCTAACTTTCACCAATTCAAGCCTAAATCCACAACCGACCTCGAAAACACATTCCGAACACGCTCCTAACCCCGAAATCATCCAACGAATCTAAAGGAGTCGACAGAATTCCATTCTAGATCCGTCTTCACAAAGCTCTAGCTACAGCCCGATTTCTAAAGCTAAATTCCACATTTATGGACTTTGTGTCCAAAATCACTCCGGATTTCGTCAGTCAACGCTCCGACAAGTTCCAATAACATAAATAGACACGGGAGAGCAGTTATTAGGGGATTGGGGTGCTAACCCTCAAAACTACCAACCGGGTCGTTACACCCTCTCTCATGAACCCTAGCCGTCACACCCCCAAATCCCCTCTCCAAATCCCGTTGATAACAGGATTTAACCATTATTCGCTTACAATATCTGAATTCTCTTGGTACTGGCTCTTCGATTATGATAATACTGAGGTATTTGCCTAATTTTGGCAAATACCACCTCTATATCTGACAAGAATTGACTCAATCTTGAAGATTTGTGTAATATTCCGTCCATATACATGAGATTGAGCTGGATCCTTTATACAAGGTGTCCGATTTTGAGTTTAAAAATCTAACTAGGGTTTGGAGTTTGATACTTTTGCTTTTCTGCTTATTTTACTGACCTGCATGCGAGATTTTCCTTTTTTCTTCGCCTGTGTTTACTTGATTTCTTTCCTTACCTGTGTTTATTCAACTATTTCCTTGTTTGTGCATCTGATTTTACTGATATATAAACACATCCCCTTTAGAGGACACAGAGGAGAATCATGGTAACCTCACTAAGAAATTTACGATTTGGCTCCGTGTTATCTCGTTCTATTTATGGTTTTGGCCGGCTAACATCCAAGGCCAAATATTCTGGGTTCTCGACTATTGTGGTGTTATTATTTCTTTTCTCACCTAACTGGTGAGTTACTATCCCTTTGCCATTTTATTTCTATGCATATGTGACCTCTGTTTACGATCCAGCATGTTTAAAGTTTATTTTGAGCGTGATTCTGCCAATTTCATATTTATATGAGTTTCTTCAGTTCTCTAATTACTACTATTAATTTTGAGACTGGTTGTTTTGAATAATATGAATCCTCTTAGGGATTATCTTTATGTCTTCTAATTTGCTAGTTCTGAACTTGCCCTGAATTTAGCAATCTTTAGGGTATTACTAGGATATTTATCAGGTCACCTGTTCTGAATCTTTGCAAAGTCTGTATTGTTATGTCTAGTCAGTATTAAGCCCTTTTCTGTCACTTATGTACCCTGATAACTTGTCCTTTAGCATGTCTTTAATTCGTTTGGATTCCATATGATTATTTGACTTTTGCTTTTATACCATGTCTAAATACTATTTTGTAAATAAAAAAGGTTGTCCTTGATGCTAGCATGTGCACTCAGCCTAATTAGTCCTTGCGGACTTTAACTTATTAAGTACTATGCATTTGAGCACGAACAACTTTGCAAATCTTGCCAATTTATTTTCTTAGATCCTTCAATGCAATTCTGCCTATATGTTCAAACCCTGTTGTCTACTATTCTGTATTTTGAACTCTATTATGTTGGCTTCCTAAAACTAAATATTTTTTAAAATCTGTCTTTTAACCATTGCCTCCTTCTAGGTGCTGCTTATGCTACTTTAAATCCCCATTCTTAGGTCCTTTAGGTTCTGTCTTTAACCTCCCCAGTGTGAGCACTGCTCGGGGTCCATGTGAGACCCTTGTGAATGCTGACACACTGGTTTTTGGTTCCTAATCTCCTTTGAATGGTTTCTGAGCATTTGTTCTCTAGTGTGAGCATTGCCCTGGGTTCTTAAAGCCCTTGGGAACTTTGACACACTACAAATTTGGGTTTCTGTATGTATGGGTGAATCCTTCACCACTGATTGTTCTAAACCTGTGAGAATGAGCCTTGGAGCTGTTATGAGTTGAATGCCTGGGTTGCCCAGATGTATTTGGGCATGTTGCATGCTCTCTATAGCTTATTTTATTCTATAATTCATTCATTAACCTAGTCTGTAATAATTTTGTAACAAACAATTCTGGTGTACTTAGTAAAAATTGGGAAGGGTTTCTTATTCTTCACTTGCAAAGTCGGGAAAAAATCCTTCCTATAGGGTCTCTATTTGTGATGTTGGTTATACTTGTAAGTTTCACATCATGTTTGCTAAAACTGTATAGGTTCTATATTGTGTTTACATACTAGAAATCCTGCCTATAGGACTAACGTTGTGATCTGTTGGAAATCCTGCCTTTATGTGTATCAATTTGTCCAGTAATTGTGTGTTAGCAACCATGCCTATAGGACCAATACTTGGTTTAATTATTTTCTGGCTCAATGTGTATAAATTCCTGCTCATATGCTACTTAATGATAGAAATCATGCCTATAGGATTAAAATCAGTTCAATTCTAGAAATCATGCCTATAGGAAATACAATAATCAAGTTCAAGTTACAGCATATTCAAATCTGCTTCTGTAGAAATCATGGCTATAGGTTTTAATTAATTGTCACACTCGCCTAGCTAATATGCATGTCTGTAATGGCAATTTCAAGGTAGAACTCATGCTCATAGGGGTAATTATTGTCTGTGTTGAATAGTAAAATGGAACTCTACATAGTGTTTGTTTAATACCACTAGAAAGAATGCCTATAAGAGTAACTAGTAATTTTGAGCATTTTTTGTTGTCAACTGCTAAGTAAGTCACCTAGATAACATGCCTATAGGTTTAGAAGCTTTTAATTGAAATCAATAGGAAATTACAAAATCACCTAGGAATTACTATCAGCACATCTACATTACAGAATGACCTAGAGGTACTTTTCGCAAACTGGCAGAATGTTGGAAATCCCGAATCACATATAATTCATGTCTATTGGATTCAATATCCTTAACTGTTAAAATTGTCAATACACCAATGTGTTCACGTGCATCTGCTGCCTTATGTGTGGGAGCTAAATTGAGCCTTTATCTGCTCCTGTATGAAAGTCCAATATGTTTTGTATGTCTCTTAGTTTTACAATTTTGAGAAACCTAAGTTGAGTCTAGAACCATCCAAAAATAGAGGTCTCAATGCCTCCAGGACCATAGGTAAGGGACGGGTAGTGCACGCATAGGACACGGGTTAGAATTGATTAGAGCGCTTTAGGTAAAAACTCAAAGATAGTAATCGGGTAGCAGGAGATGATAGTCTGTGCCTGCTGAATAATATGAGTAACACCCCGTCTTGGGGAGTTACAAAGTATTATTTATGTTGCACGGGGTGATCCTATAGGCTAAAAAAATTTGGACCCCCCATCCCTATTAAACCATTCCTCACTTTTCTTGTTTAGACTAATTCGCATAAGTTAAGTTCGGTTGGGACCCACCGTTATGGACATTGAGCGGTGCCTAACACCTTCCCCTCAAGGTAATTTGAGCCTTTACCCGATCTCTGGTGATGCAAACTGGTATAATCTGAGTTATTTGCTATAGGTGCCCTAACACACCTTAATTCGTTAGGTGGCGACTCTCCAACAACCAATTCCTTTTCCCTTCTCTCGAAAGGAGTTGTCAAATGTCGAAACCCGATTTTGTGAGAAAAAGGAGGGCGCGACAGCATGGCGACTCTGCTGGGGATATTCTTAGGCTCTTACCATAACTAACTTGTTTTGTGAATTAGTCTTTTTCAATAAGCATGTCTCTATTATTCTGGCAATAGTTGTACATCTCTTTCCTATTTTTCCTTTATGTGAACTTATTTGCCGTCCTTCGTTTAGTTTGACTGCAACATTATACTTACTAAGTTTCCTCTTTCCTATTTTTATCACTTTTTCATTATGGAAACTAACTCCTCTCTTTGTTTTATTTCTTTCCTGCCTCTACAATTATTCAATACCGCATTTTACAATTTGCATCGTGCAAATACTTGACAATGTGTTATTTTTATTTTGCATAAATACCTGCTCGACATCATATTCCACTCGTGCGTAATTAATACCATAGCGGCACTTGATGAGTGTTCACACTCTTTCCTGCATTACCCATTTGAATTTGAAAAGGCTTATTTATGTTAAAACTAGTTGATCAGCGGTGCAGTCGACGGTTCCGTGCCTTTCCCCCTCAAGTTGATCGCTTGGGAGTACCAGTCTAGACTTCTATAGAAACCTTACTCTGATAATAACTGTACATGCATCATGATCAAACGTAGCATGGGTTAATATGTTGTCCGCATAATAACCCTCTAAGAAAAACCATTCCAAAGCCCATCGGGATTTCCATAATCCCGACGGGCGCAACCACAATATGTGCATTATTTGGAGAAAAAAATGCCGATATGCTTATTGTTAATATGCAAATAGTCGAATCCAGAGGGGGAAATGGTCTAACTTTGCTTATTTTGCAGAAAATGAGGCACGAAGTCCCTAGGTTCGGCATGGTCCGAAATATACCACCGTTATTGCTGGATTGGTGGGAAAAACTTTTGCCAAGCGACAAAAATCATGTGAAAAAGGTTCTCGGAAACTTACCCTCCTTATTAGACATCCAGCCAAATAACATGTTGATCGAGGCTGCTACCATGTTCTGGGAAATAGAAAGGGATGTATTACATGTTGGCAGTATAGAAATGACTCCTCTCTTGGAGGAAATAAGAGGATTCGCTGGGTTACCCTGGGATAGTCCCGGTTTGTGGGTTCTAGAAAATTGCACTCCCGAGGGGTTTCCGAAAATGATCGGTCTGAGAAAGAATGATGACTTGGCATGCTTGAAGAAGTCCTACGTACCCTTTTACTTCCTCTACGAACGATATGGACACAACAAATCTTATCTCATTTTTCATGAAGAATTCTCCATCACCTCCCTGGATTTGACTCATCGTAGGGTATTCGTGTTCATCATCTCTTTTTTGATTATGATAGTTTTTCCAAGCAAAGGGGACAGGATTCACACCAGGTTGGCCATGGTAACCAAAGCTTTAATGGAAGGGATCGAAGGACAAACATATACTATTGTTCCGATGATTGTAGCAGAAATGTACCGAGCTCTGGATCGTTGCAAGAAGGGGTTCAAACATTTTGAGGGTTGTAACTTGTTGATGCAGATTTGGTTGTTGCAACATCTTTAGAGAGGCCAATATCGCCAAGAATTCCCACGGAGACCATGTAATTACCACATAGCTTTCCACCATCCGAAAAGAATGACCTTCATCCCAAACAGGTTTGCACAACCAGAGAATGCTATAGAATGGGTACAATTTTTCAACAATCTGACCGAGGACAAGATTCATTAGATGTTCGAGTGGTTCCCTACTAACGAATTTATCATCAGATCCGGGAATGATCGGTATTTGGTGTTGATTGGGTTAAGGGGAATATATTCCTATGTTCCTATCATGGTCATGAGACAAGCTGGTAGAAAACAAGTCATACCACGAGTCTCCAAAATGGGTCATTACAAAGCAGATTTTCAAGACGATGCAATTCCATACAAATGTGGGTCCCAACACATGTGGCATTTGAAGATTATTGGGGAAAAGGATACCGTCGAGCCAGATCGATACCACGCAGGTCATGTGTACTTCTACCCATCATGGTTGGATGATAGCATAGCAGGAATAGTCGAGCTAGGGGTCGGTCAAGGAAACAGGGTCATAGATGAAGCACAGGTGAAGTATAAGAGGCTACGCAAAAGAGTCTTCGGGTCCGAGGCCAGGTATTTGGAACAACACAAGATTGACATGGGTTCAATTAACGAGTGGAGGGAAATGGCTACAAAGTCAACAGAAAGGTTGGAGTATTTAGAGCAGGGCTGATGGAGCTTGAAGGGAAGATGATGAAAAGGGTCGTGGATTGTCAGAATGCAGAGGGCAATGAAGGAGGACACCTAGAAATGGCGTATCTACTGCTGGACATGCGTGACCTAGGGAATCTGATTGGCGGAGCTAAGAAGGCCAAGCTTGGAGAAGGTCCCTCAGGGACCAAGTAGATTCAGATTATTTGTTTTTTTGAGTCGTTTTAGAATTCGAATGTAATAAGGAAAATGCCAGTAGTGAATCATTTACTTATTGTCTTTTTAGGTTCGTCTTATTTACTACATTAATGAAATGAGGCAGTTATCGGCATTAAATTTCTCCAAATCTACATGTCTCTAGGCCTACCTCGGGCACAACGAGGGTCCCAAATTAGGACGCGCATTTATATTTCCGCAATACGTGTTTAAATACTGCAAATACCCTTTCAAAACTCCTTACTGACTTGTTTACCTTTTTGTTTTCTTTTCTTTATTTTGATTATTCCCATCCCCTAAGGTTGGTTCGCACATATTGACATCATCAGCATATCACACCAGATCCAGAGGCCCTCCATCTCCTCCTCCTCCAAGTGATCCAAGAAGTAAGGGAAAAGATAAAATGGATGATATGGGTGGTGTCAGGACAGACAACGCCACAAATGCATAGAATGTTAATACTTCAGACGGTCGGAGTACTCCAGCACAGAATGATTTGGTCTTACGATTGGAGCGGAAGATACTATAATTACAAGGGGATCTTGAGCAGGTCCGCAACTTACAAAACCTCTCCCTCACCTTAAACGTCCCAGACATCAACCAGAAAAACCTAGTACCTCCTCAAAACACACCAAACCAACGTCTGAAAAATCCTCCCGCACCCCATCAATACGCAACACCTCCCCAAAATCCCAATACTGTACCAGTACCAATCCCTCCTCAACACCAACATCTCCCGACTCAATACCTGCAAACCACCACTTGCCATACTCCTGAACATACCCCACAACCTATCCCTGATCCATAAAATTTAACTAATGATCATCACTACATTCAAACCCCCGACATATACCAAAACAATCCCATATACGTAGAATCCGCCGAGAAGGACCTGCTCATCAAGAATGTGGCAGAGGAGCTCAAGAAGCTCACAAGCTGAGTTCAGGGTGTTGAAGGAGGCAAAGGGATTGGAGGTCTGAGTTATGAGAATCTATGTATTCAACCAGACGTAGAACTGCCGGAGGGTTACAAACCTCCTAAGTTTGAGATGTTTGACGGAACAGGTGACCCGAAAGTACATTTGAGGACATACTGTGACATGCTCGTGGGAGTTGGGAAGGATGAAAGGATTCACATGAAGTTGTTCATGAGAAGTCTCACTGGAGACGCCCTATCTTGGTATATCAGTCAAAATCCCAAGAAGTGGGTTAATTGGGTAAGCATGGCATCAGACTTCATGAATCGATTCAGGTTCAACACCGAAAATGCACCGGACGTCTTCTACATACAGAACCTCAAGAAGAAACCAACAGAGACTTACCACGAGTATGCTACTCGATGGAGGTCAGAAGCTACAAAGGTTAGGACGGCATTGGAAGAAGATCAAATGAACAAATTCTTCGTCAGGGCCCAGGATCCACAATATTATGAGAGGCTAATGGTCATCGAGAATCACAAATTCTCCAACATTATCAAACTCGGGAAAAGGATTGAAGAAGGGATCAAGAGCGGAATGGTAACCAATTTTGAAGCATTGCATGCTACGAACAAAGCATTACAGTCAGGGGGTATATCAAAGAAGAAATAAATAGGAGCAATAATGGTAGCCCAAGGTCCAAAATCTCCACTCACATACCAAACACCTCCACCTACATATCAACCTTCACCTCCCAGATATCCTCAACCCGCTACCGCCTATCACACCTATAACACCCAGCCAACCTATTATCATTCACCTCCAGCTCGTCAAAACTATCAAAAGCCCAGACCCAATTTTGATTGCAGAACACCCAAATAATACACCCTTATTGCTGAGCCCATCGACCAACTATATGAAAGACTAAAGGCTGCAAGATATATCACCCTTATTCCCGTTGTTGCCATGGAAAAATCCTCCCAGTGGGTCAACCCAAACAAAACATGTGCATACCATTCCGGCATGAAGGGACATACCATCGATGAATTCCGCACTATGAAAGACAAGATTCAGGCACTGATTGATACCAAAGTCATACAAGAAAAGGAAGTCGTGCCCAATGTCCACAACAACCCTCTCCCGGACATAGGGGTGAAGGAGTAAATATGATAGAAACTGATGAAGAATGAGATCCTGAAGGGTCAATTGGGCTTATTCGGGAAGGCGATGACCCTAAGAAACCTACAGTCACACTCACTCCTATTGTGGTACAGATACAACCACAAGTCGAAGTTGAGATAGACACATCAACTCCATTCGAAATCGAAGTGACAACACCTGCAGCTACACCTGCTCCATTTGAAGTCTAAGTAACCACACCCTTTACTGTGACGATAGCATCCACACCCCCCTTTAAATCCAATGTTGTACCTTGGGATTATGTTGCCGAAGCCAGGAGGAAACGGAAAACAAAAATGGAAGAGTCTGGTGCTGCACAAGGGATGACCAGAACTGGAAGAATCTATACACCTGAGAATTTGGAAGGAACGAGTAAAGAATCCACTGCCAAACAACCCATCATTGAAACCGCTCTGGATGATCTCTGGAGGAAGGTACGAGCAAGGGAATATTTTGTGGTAGACCATCTGAACAAAACTCCCGTCCAGATATCTATCCTATCATTGCTGCAAAATTTTGAGGTGCATAGGAATGCTCTGATGAAGGTGTGAATGAAGTGTATGTGCCCAACAATATCACCAGAGGGGAAAGGCCAACATGGTGGGGAAAGTGATGGAGAGCCACAAGATCACCTTTCACGAAGATGAGTTTCCACTAGAGGGATTGAGCCACAACAGGGCACTGCACATCACAGTGCAATGCGAGGATAAGTTCATTACCAGGGTTTTGATACACAGAGGATCCAGCCTCAACATCTATCCATTGACAACTCTAAAAAGGTTGGACAAGGGTTTGCATGAAACACGAGTCGGGACTATGAATGTTAAGGCTTTCAACGGGTCGCAAAGATCCACAATTGAGGAAACCAACTTATGCTTGCAGATGTGTCCCACCTGGTTCAATGTTGAATTTCAGGTGCTAGGCATATCTGCCTCCTACAATTTTCTATTAGGATGACCTTGGATACATGCCACTGGGGCTGTTGTGTCCACTTTGCACCAAGCTGTGAAATTTAAATAGAATCATCAAGAAGTAATCATTCATAGAGATTGGAGCAATCCCATTTATACCAATCAAACTGCTCCGGTTATGGAAAATAGAAGGAAGTTGGGCGGAGAGACTTATCACCGCATCGAGCATGTCAATGCAATTGAGAAAGATAAATGGTGGAGCAGCAAAATAGAAAGCATATTGTCATGGTCGGGGTATGAACCAGGCAAAGGACTTGGGAAGAAACTCCGAGGCATTACCAAGACAATACATCTGAAACGTCATGGTACAACTTTTGGGCTTGGATATTCGTATACCTGGCAAGAATATGATGATTTGTCGCCGCCATGGCGTGGTCCCTATTACCCTCTTGAGCAGCCAGTGCCACATCTGAGTCTATCCTTTCATCAGGCCGATACAATATAGGGATCCAGAGAAGAAGAAGCTTTGGCGGGGCTAAGGAGCCTGTTCTTCGAAGATGAAGATATGGATTGCAATGTGATAGTTGAGGAGGAGGTGAAATATGGCCTTATCATTCAGACAATGAAGAGGGGAGCATTTCTCAAAAACTGGACCGCTACACCATCTAGGGCCAGACGAGTCCTGGGGTAGCATGGCTACTAGTGTTATTTGAAAAACAATTCTTTTGAGCATTCTGTTTCAAAAACATCTTTCTTTTAGTATTTCGTTTTGGAAAACATTGTTTGAAGTCATTTAAACACTACTTTGTTAAAAATTTCAGCATTTTTATCAATAATTTGATGTTCTATTATCATTACCTTTCATATTTTTCCTCTACAGCATTATTATTTCTTACCTTGATGAACCAACAATTGTGACATGTAATGAGACAACGCAACACAAGGATAGTGATTTGGAAGAGATAGAATAAGAAGATGTGATACCTGAGAGATCGTCAGAGAAGTTGAGAACTTTGAGAACAAACCTAAGTCCAGCATGGTCGTATGATGACATGAACGGTTTGAGCACATCCATAGTGTCTCATAAATTGCCTACCAATACAATATGTCCACCAATAAAGCAGAAGCTCAGGATGGATGGAGAAGATCCAGAAAAGATAGACTTAATTACACCATAGGGAGTATATTGCTACAAGATGATGTCGTTCGGTTTAAAGAATGCTGGGGCCACCTACATGAGGTCCATTACAACCATATTCCATGATATGATACACAAGGAGATAGAGGTGTATGTTGAAGATGTCATCATTAAATCCAAGAAAGCCACATATCACATAATAGACTTGAGAAAGTTCATTGAGCGACTGCAAAAGTATAATCTAAAGCTGAACCCTGCAAAATGTGCATTCAGAGTTCCTGCGGGAAAATTGTTGGGATTCATCGTCTATAACAACTGTCAGCATGTTTAAAATCTAGAATCACATAGAAACCATGTCTATAGGATTCAATAGCCATAACCATTAAAACTGCCAATACACCAATGTGTTTGCATGCATCTGTTGCCTTATGTGTGGGGGCTAAATTGAGCCTTTATCTGCCTTACAATTTTGAGCAACCTAAGTTGAGTCTAGAACCATCCAAAATAGAGTTCTCAATGCCTCCAGGACCATAGGTATGGGGCGGACAATGCACGCGTAGGACACGAGTTAGAATTGATTAGAGCACTTTACGTAAAAACTCAAAGATAGTAATCGGGTAGTAGGAGATGATAGTCTTGGGGAGTTACAAAGTATTATTTATGTTGCACGGGGTGATCCGATAGGATAAAAAACTTAGGACCCCCATCCCTATTAAACCATTCCTAGCTTTTCTTGTTTAGACTAATTCGCATAAGTTAAGTTCGACCTGGACCCACCGTTGTGGACCTCGAGGGGTGACTAACACCTTCTCCTCAAGGTAATTTGAGCCCTTACCCGATCTCTGGAGATGCAAACTGGTATAATCTGAGTTATTTGCTGTAGGTTCCCTAACGCACCTTAATCCGTTAGGTGGAGACTCTCCGACAATCAATTCCTTTTCCCTTCTCTCGAAAGGAGTTGACAAATGTCGAAACCCGATTTCGCAAGAAAAAGGGGGCGCGGCACCCCCAGGATTTTATTGATCGGTGCAGGGACAAACTACATAACATGAGGATATTAGAGTTCTACGGGGTAGACTTCACTACTCTTTAGCTGGAGGGCAAGGCCAATAGGTGGTGGCAGTCACACCTTCGCGGCAGACTAGTAGGTTCCCCTCCCATGACCTAGGAACAATTCACTCGCCTCTTCTTGGATAGATACATTCCAGCCTCTCAGGGGGAAGAGTTGTGGTTCCAGTTCGAGCAGCTCCAGTAGGGTTAGATGTCAGTGACTGACTATGAGGCGAGGTTCTCTGAGTTGTTTCACGATGCACTTATGATACTACGTACCGATGTAGAGAGAGTGTAGATGTTTGTCACTGGATTGCACTCTGGTATTCAGGCTACCATGGCTCGAGAGGTGGATATAGGGACTTCTTACGGGCTAGTTGTGGAGATATATTAGAGGATCGAGGGTTTCTATCAAAGGAGCCGAGAGAAGGCAGTGAGGGACAAGTGGTTTTGATATTCGGGAGAGTTTAGTGGTGCCCCAACTGAGGGAAAACGTTAGTTCATGAGGGGTCAGTCCAGCAGGCAGCCTTATCCAGCACCGCCACCTTCTCGGGGTGCTCCAGTCTGACCTTATTTCAGTGCTATGCCATAGAGTTCTTACTACCCACCAGCTATCTATGGTTCCTCCGGTGGGTATTCAGGTCAACAAGGACAGACTTCAGGTTAGCAGTCCACCATACCGAGGATTTGTTTCAAGTGAGGGGATTTCAGTCATGTATGGAGGTTCTTCCCTAGGCTTCGAGTCAAGGAAGTGCAGCAAGGTCAACATCTTATGATTATAACACCAGTTGTTCCACCAGTCATCCGGCCGCTCAGAAACGGAGGGCAGCTGGGTAGGGGTCATCTTAGAGGTGGAGGTCAACCAGGTGGAGGCCAGTCAGATGGTGCTCCAAGTAGGTTCTGTGCTTTTTCGGCCAGACCAGATGTAGTGGCCTCAGATGCCTTGATCACATGTATTATTTCTATCTACGGTAGAGATGCCTCAATATTATTTGATCCAAAGTCAACATATTCCTATGTGTCATCTTTGTTTGCTTATTTACTAGGTGTTTCTCGTGAGTCCTTGGGTACTCCTATTTATGTGTCCACTCCTGTGGACAATTCTGTTATTGTGGATCGGATCTACTGGTCCTGCATTATTGCATTCTGTGGTTATGAAACTAGAGTAGATATTCTGCTGCTTGATATGACTGACTTTGAGATCATCCCGGGCATGGACTAGTTATCTCCATATCATGTCATCATAGATTTCCAGGCCATGATTGTTATCTTGGTGATTCCAGAGTTTCCTAGATTGGAATGGAAGGGTTCGTCTATCAGTACATCTAGTCGGGTTATTTCCTTTATGAAGGCTCGACACATGGTCGAGAAGGGTTGTTTGGCTTATGTGGCCTATGTTCGGGACATTACGGAAGAGACTCCGGTGATTGATTTAGTGCCCGTAGTCCGAGAGTTCTACGATGTGTTTCCTTCTAATCTTCCAGGCATGCCACCAGATCGTGATATTGATTTCTTTATTGATTTAGCCCTAGGTACCCAACCTATATCTATCCCACCGTATCGTATGGCTCCCAAAGAGTTGAAGTAATTGAAGGAACAGCTTGAGGAGTTGTTATAAAAGGGGTTTGTCAGGACGAGTGTGTCACCATGGGGCACACCAATATTATTTATGAAGAAGATGGATAGGACTATGCGCATGTGTATTGATTATCGCCAATTGAAGAAACTTAATATTAAGAACAAGTACCCGTTGCCGCGTATTGATGATTTGTTTGACTAGTTGCAGGGTTCCAAAGTGTTCTCAAAAATTGACTTGAGAGCGGGTTACCATCAGTTGACGATTCGGGATTCGGATGTTTCAAAGACTACTTTCCGGAATAGATATGGCCATTATGAGTTCCTGGTAATGTATTTCGGTTTGACTAACGCCCCGACAACATTTATGGATTTGATGAATAGGGTATTCACACCACATATTGATTCGTTTGTCATTGTCTTCATTGATGACATTTTTATCTACTCGCGTAGTAAGGAGGATCACGAGCAACATTTGAGACTGGTGCTTCAGACCTTGCGGGAACAAAATCTATATGCCAAGTTCTCTAAGCCTGAGTTTTGGCTATATTATGTGGCATTCTTGGGACATATTGTATCGGGAGAAGATATTAAGGTTGATCCCAAAAAGATCGAGGCAGTGAAAAGTTAGCATCGTCCCACTTCGGCGATTGAGATCGGGAGTTTCCTGGGGTTAGCAGGTTATTATCGTTGTTTTGTGGAGGTATTTTCATCTATTGCAGCACCTTTGACTAGATTGACCCATAAGGGTGCTCCGTTCCAATGGTCCAATGATTGTGAGGTGAGCTTTTAGAAGCTCAAGACAACATTGACTTCAGCACAGGTGTTCTCCTTTTGGTTCAGGGATGTATAAAGTGTATTGCGATGCTTCACGCGTTGGCCTGGGTTGTGTATTGATGTAGGAGGGGCGAGTTATTGCATATGCTTCACGTCAGCTAAATCTTCACGAGAAGAATTTTACCCGGTGCATGATTTGGAGTTGGCTGCAATTGTTAACGCTTTTAAAATCTGGAGGTATTATCTTTATGGAGTGTCCTGTGAGGTTTACACCGACCATCGAAACTTGCAGCATTTGTTCAAGTAGAGGGATCTCAATTTGAGAAAGTGCATGTGGCTGGAGTTACTAAAAGATTATTATATTACCATCCTTTATCATCAGGGAAAGGAGAATGTAGTTGCAGATGCCTTAAGTAAAGACGGGGAGTATGCATAGTTTGGCATTCATTTCAGCGGAGGAGATACTACTAGCTTTGGACATTCAGTCTTTGGCTAATAGACTTGTGAGGTTGGATATTTCAGATCCCAACTGATTTCTTGCATGCGTCGTTGCCCAGTTTTCACTATCTGAGTAGATCAAGGCTCGCCAATTTGATGATGCACTTGTTGGTTCTCCGAGAGACCGTACTGCGGGGTGGTGCCAAAGAGGTTACTATCAATGATGATGGTATTCCACGACTCCAGGGTTGCTTATGCGTTCCTAATGTTGATGGCTTGAGAGAGAAGATACTAGTGGAGGCATAATTCTCGGTATTCTATTCAACCAGGTGCTACGAAGATGTATCGCGACCTGAGGCAGCATTATTGGTGGCGTTGGATGAAAAAAGTCATAGTTAAGTATGTAGCTAGGTGCCTAAATTTCCAGCATGTTAAGTATAAGGACCAAAGGCCACGTGGCCTACTCCAGCAGATGACTATACCAAAGTGGAAATAGGAGTGCATTACTATAGACTTCGTAGTTGGGTTGCCGTGGACCTTGCGAATGTTTGATGCAGTTTGGGTTATTGTCAGCATTTTAACCAAGTTGGCACACTTCATTCCGGTTGTGACTACGTATACTTTAGAGAAGTTGGCCCAGATTCATATTCAGGAGATAGTTCGGTTAGACGGTGTGCATGTTTCCATCATATCAGATAGAGGCCCTCAGTTTACTTCACATTTCTGGAGAGTAGTACAGAGTGAATTGGGGACCCGTGTAGAGCTCAGCATAACTTTTCACCCGTAGACCGATGGGCAGTCAGAGCAGATAGTTTAGATCTTGGAGGATATGCTCAGGGCATGTGCGATTGACTTCAGAGGTTAGTGAGATCGTTTCTTGCCTTTGGCCGAGTTTGCTTATAACAACAATAACCAATCCAGCATTGAGATGGCTCCATTTGAGGCTTTATATGGCCGGCGATGCCGTTCGCCCATCAGATGGTTTGAGCCCGGCGAGGCTAAGTTATATAGTACTGATTTAGTGAAGGATGCCTTGGAAAAGGTAAAGTTGATCCAGGAGCGACTTCGTACAGCCTAATCCAGGCAGAAGAATTACGCGGATCAGAAAGCGTGTGATTTATCATTTATGGTGGGCGAGAAAGTTCTCTTGAAGGTTTCTCCGATGAAGGGAATCATGAGGTTCAGGAAGAAGGGCAAGTTGAGCCCAAGGTTTATAGGCCCATTAGAGGTGTTGAGACGAGTTGGGGAAGTTGCTTATGAGCTTGCTCTGCCTCCCAGTCTATCGGGAGGTCATTCGGTTTTTTATGTATCTATGCTCCGGAGGAATCATGCCGACCTATCGCATGTTTTGACTTCAGCACAGTTCAGCTAGATGAGAGCTTGGGTTATGAGGAGGAATCAGTTGCCATTGTTCATGGGAAGGTTTGCTAGTTGAGGTCCAAGAATATTTCTGCGGTAAATGTTCAGTGGAGGGGCCAACCAGTTGAGGAAGCGACTTGGGAGGCTGAGGAGGACATGGAGAGCAGATGCCCACACTTATTCAGCACTCCAGGTATGATTCTAAACACGTTCGAGGGATAACGTCTGTTTAAGAGATGGAGAATGTAACGAACCAACTGGTCGTTTTACCTTCTAGAACCCCATTCCCCTAAATAAGACTCCATGTATGTGCTTTTACTATTTTATGACTTGTGGGGATGGTTAGTTCAGGAATTGGAAGGGCTCGGGTTGAAATCGGAACACTTGATTTCTTAGTTTGGTTTTAAAAGGGTAAGTTTGAATTCGGTCAACCTTTTGAGTAAATGACCCCGGAATCGATATTTGACGATCCTATAGGTTCGTATGATGATTTTGGACTTATGCGTATGCTCGAATCGGGTTTGGACGACCCAGGAGCGTTTCAACACTTAATAATGAAAGTTAGCTATTTAAAGGTTTAAAGTTCTTCAAATTTGGTTTGGAGTAGGTTATGGAGTAATTAAGGTCCGTTTGGAATTCCAGGCCTGAGAATATTTCCTTATGGTGATTTAAGACTTGCACGTAAAATTTGGTGTCATTCTGAGTAGTTTAAGTATGTTTCGGCGCGTTCGGAATAAGTTTGAAGAACTTGAAGTTTCTAAGTTGAATCAATTTGGTTTGGGGTATGATTCTTAGTTTTGATGTTGTTTTATGTGTTCTGAGGGTTCGAGCGAGTCCATTTTATGATTTCAAACTTGTTGGTATGTTCGAGTGAGGCCCCGGGGGCCTCAGGTGTTAATCGGACGAGGCTCGGACCAAGTTTGGACTTAGGAGCATTAGTTGAAGCTTCCAGCTTCTAGTGCAATCGCACATGCGCTTGGCCAGTCGCAGGTGCGAGCCACGAGCCGCATAAGCGAACTAGTGAGAGAAGCCCAGTGACAGCAGGCGCGAAAGTTTTGGCGCACCTGCGAGCGCACAGGTGCGAAGGCAGCGACCGTAAGAACCGCGAGGGGAGCAGGTGCGGAAGATAGGTCACACCAGTAGACATGCAGAAGCGGTCCACATGTCTGGAGGTGCGGAATTTGGCCACCTGGGGAGGACCACACCTGCGAGGATTTGTCTGCAGAAGCGGAACCGCAGGTGCGGCAGTGCCTTCGCAGGTGCGGAAAACCTACTGGGCAGAATGTTTTAAGGAACGGGACTTACCCATTTAAGCCATTTCTTTCTTCATTTTTGGGCGATTTTGGAGCTTCTTGAGAGGAGCATTCACCTAGCAACTGGGAGGTAAGTTAATTCTACCTATTGTGAGTTAAATACATAGATTATGGGTATATTTTAACATGTAAATTGTAGAAATTAAGGGTTTAGATGAAAAATCTAGGTTTTGATAAAAATGAGATTTTAACCACGAAAATGGTTATGGAATGGGATGAAAATTGTGTATTTGAGTTCTTAGGGTTATGGGTGACGATTTCCTCCGATTTTCGGAATCTGAACACGTGGGCCAGGGCTGAAGTTTAGGAATCCTACTAATTTAGGTTGGGTAATTAATCTAATAATTTAATTTTGAATTTTTGAGCATGTATTAATTAGATTATATAATATTTGACTAGTTTCGGAATTTTCGGTATCAAATTGAGGCTTTAAAGCAAAATTTTAACCGGGAAGTGAGCTTTGAGACGAGATCAGTCTCTTTTCTAACCTTGTAAGATGGAATTTACCCCATAGGTATTTTAAATAAATGTTTGTTTCTAATTATAGGGGCTACATACGTACGGGGTGACGAGAGTTTGTGCGTAGCTACTATTATACTATTATCCGGGTAGTTTTAGGACCCAATTCATGAATTATTTGGAATTTTTGCACCATATTGTAACTTAAAACGACTAAATTATATTAGGACTTGTTAGAGAATTATGAAAGATCGCTAACGAAAAATTTGTATTATTATTGTATAAAACCCTAATAAAATTTAAGTCGAAGGCTTATAAGATATCCTTCCCTTCTTGTGGAGCGGGTCGAACGCCTCGGCAGTAGATAGATGCATCTATGGTTCGTATCGCTCAACCCTCGGTAGGGTACACATTATTCTTGATCTGGTCATATGACCTCGGAATAAATGATGCTTAATAATAATAATTACTCGGTACTTTGATATTTTTATTGCAGCTTGTGAAGATAAATGACTTATTGGAAATTATTTAATTGTGAAAGAATTATTTGCTCCTGCTTGCTAAGGAAACTTTTTATTATTCACATAATCCATGTTTATTTAAATATTTCTATTTTAATATTATTAACCCATAGTAAGTGTAGAAGTCGACCTCTCGTCACTACTTATTCGAGATTAGACTTGATACTTACTGGGTACACGTTGTTTACGTACTCATACTACTCTTGCTGCACTTTCATGCAGGATCTAAGACAGGCGCCTCAGGCGGTCCTACTGGGGTGCATCCCCGATATCCAGAGACCTAGTGGTGAGCTTCTTTTTCTGAGCCGTCCCGCAGCACCTAGTGTCTCCATTTCGTATTTGTATTATGTCTATTTCTATTTTAGACAGTAGTTAGAATTTTGCATAATCTACTAGATGCTCATATACTTGTGACACCAGGTCTTGGCATACACACTAGTAGAATTGTGGTTTTTAACTGTTACTTTGGTTGTGAACGCACTCAACTGTTTTGTTTTATTTATTTAAACCTTTTATTTCTTAAATCTTGCAAATAAAGAAAGTTTAATTAAACGGAACTTTTAAAAAGAGAAATATTCTGTCTAATTCACTAGTTCGCTTGCCTAGCGGTAATATTGGGCGCCATCTAAGCCTATTTAGCGGGCCGAGTTGACCCATTTTCGGACCGGCCCAGACCGGTTGTAACTCAGACCAGCCCGGACCGGTAGTTAGGGGGCCGGGTGGGCTGGGTTAGGGGGGTTGGTCCATTTAAAAAAAAATTCGATTAACCGGACCGTTCAAACCCGGTCAATGAAAAATACTGTTGAACTGGTTAACCGGCCCGGCCCGGTTCACCGGCTATAAATTTGAATTGTTTTTTTAAGTCATATGACCGTTGGCCTTCAAATTTGACCGTTGCTCAACAGATAGTTTGCAAGAATAACCCTCTTTTGTGCAATTTATTTTTAAAAATAACACTTTTAGGAATTACTTATTTAGCCATTTGAAAAATTATTAATAAC
>ML337294.1:0-18697 GCA_005239505.1 Nicotiana paniculata | reverse complement strand
TAATTGAACTACAAAATAATAAATAAAAGCTATAAAAATCAATGTTTGCTTCACTGAGTAGTATTCCACATGTTTTTCTTCACTTTAATGTCTTCCCCCCTTCAAAGTTATGTTTTTAGGTCTATTTATATGTTTGGGATACACCGTAAACGTGTAGGAGACTTGTATTCCAACCGGGAAACACTTAAGACTCTTCAAAACTCGGATTTGACCGGATCAGGGGCCAGGCGTTACAGGCCAAACGCCTGGATAACGCCTGGCCAGGCCTGGCATTTGGGCTCTGGCGCCTGGATAACGCCTGACCAGGCCTGGCGTTTGGGCTCTGGCGCCTGGATAACACCTGGCCTCACCAGACTTTATATCCCAAATGCCCGGCTATAGACCGGTGCACTCCTCTTCGCCTCTTGAGCGTATTTTCCACGTTTATTCATCCATTTAGCTCGGCTTCCATCTCCAATTCACCTACACATGAAATAGACTCCATTATGCACATACAAATTGTTTTTTATCATTAACGCACATAAAATGTAAGGCATATAATGTGTTAAACCATGAATTCTAGCCACACATCAACACCCCACACTTAAACATTTGCTCGTCCTCGAGCAATCAAACTACACTCATGTGCACAACTTATTAAGAAAATCCATTAACACTTAATACCAAGAATATTTAATACATTTTAAGCACAGAGGTGTGACATCCTCGCCTCAATAGTCGACTCACATATACCATGCTTTATTCACAATCCACTCACTACTCTAACTTAGTGGTCAACAACATTACCTTTCCTTCATGAATCATGTGCCCTCACCAAATCAAAGAGTTAGTTCCACACACAATAAAATTTAAAAACACTTAGGAACTCAAGATAGAAAGAATTCACTCACTCTCAGAAATAATATTCATATGCCACAAAAGATGCACCATAAGCTTGCCCGTAGTGTACTACTCTACTAATCGAGCTCATTCAGTCTAGGATCAAATAGGAATTTATTGGGTTGTAATGTAGGCTTCGGGACGGGTAGGATACATTTAGATATAAGAGTGACTACACCTCCCCAAGCACTTTAATACATATACTTTAGCTTTCAACCTCAAACTTATATTAAACCAACTCCACCTTCACATCAACGTTATTACCCCACACTTCTTTAAGCACAATTACATTAAGAGTCACCACATATATATTATTCTTTCACAACAATACAACTATTTATTTTTTATTTTTTTATTTTTTTCTCTTTTTTTTTCCTCAAGTGACTCTTACTTTTTCAAAACAGTGCACCTTCCTCCTTATTTCAACTATTCCCCTCAAAAACCAACCTACCACCCCACGCTTTAATTTTTCCATATTTCTATCACATTTCCAGTGCTTACGAGAGGTGACAAGGTTCAAATATATGATCGATTCAAACAAAGGGGTATGACTTGTAATGTGGTTTCCAAAGAAATAGGATTATAGGCTCAACGAGGTTAATTACGATACATAACAATTAGGTGGGTAAAATATACATAGCTGGCTCAACAAAGAAATACCTATATCACTTCTAAGACTGAACAAAACTACTATTTCACTTTGCACACACACAGGGGAAGTTCTAGACATCAAATGCAATGCACAAAATAACATACAAATCTCATACACACATGGCATATAACTCACTCAGGATTGGATCTATCACGACACTCCAGTCAAAGCAGTTAAGCAAATTTAAGAAACCACGATTTAAGGTATTTATCCTGGAGACAAAAAATTGAGCCTAAGCGTCACAACCAACATACTGACTATTCTCAAGGCATCACAAAGTTCCGAGATATTGCTGCAATTAATTTCACAACCATGTGGTTACTACTCCTAAAAATTAAAAACTACCTACACCCAGTTCAGTTAAAAACCCTTGGAAAAGAACCATGGTCCAAAGAAAAACCAAGGGGGAATTACTACACTACCTAAAACAAAAATCTTTTTGGTATTTTCTTTAGATTTACTTCCCTCAAGAAAACTGTCTAGGAGATCCATCGTCAGGAAGAGTCCACATATTTCTAAAAAAAAGACTAACAGAAAAAAACTACAAAACTAACAAAAAAGAAAAACTTACTAACAGGAAAAACTAAAACTACTAACAAGAAAGCACACTAAACACAACAAACCACAACAAATATGTACTACATCCCACACTTAAATCATGCAATGTCCTCAGTGCATCACATATAAACAAAACAAGAAATAAAAGTAAGGTGTAAGAAACTCCCTGATCCAAGTAGCTTCGCCATCCTTTCCATTAGTTTTACTTTCCATGCTCCTTCGAGCAACCACTTGAATCACTTTATGCTTCCACTTTGAACTTATGAATTGGATCCCAAGTTTTGAATCTGCTCTATGATCATGCTCCTGGGGTGGTGGAACAAATCTGCATGGCCGAATAAAACAATGTAGTAATCTGCGCTTCTTGGCCTTTATATGGGATGTGTACTCCCGACTTTCTGGCAAGAAGAATTCCAGAATGTAGGTATCTTTTGCTTTATCCCTTAACTCCTCAGGTGATTCGGGTGACTCTATTTTCATATCATCATCCAAACACAATGTGAAAAACTGGTTGGAGTGTGTACCAACATCCTCAACACTAATGACACTAGATTCAACAAAATATGTATCAGCAATGTCCTTGGTTAACTCTAGTATCTTTTCTACCACATCAGTATCCTCCGATTTCAGTTCCAACCTGGGTGGTTCTTCAATAGATGGTCTGGCTGGCGGGTTCTCTCTTTCCTCTACGTATAGTGACTCAAACTCGAGAGCCTTTGGCCATACCCCTTTTTCCTCAAGTGCTAACACCCAATCTGCCAGTTCTTCACCGTTCATATCATCTAGATTCATCAAACATTCATCCAAAGGGTCCCCAACAGTCAGGGATGCATCATCTTTTTCTGGGATCACATTCACAGCATCAATAAGAGAGCAGTTGGCGAACTCACTAGGTCGCCTCATAGACTTCTGCACGTTGAAAGTGATTTCTTCATCATTGAGCCTCATCTTAAGTTCACCAGTCTCACAATCGATAAGAGCTCTGCCTGTGGCCAAAAATGGCCTTCCCAAGATTATGGGAATTTCCTCATCCACTTTGCAGTCTAATATCACAAAATCAGCAGGAAATACAAACTTCCCCACTTGCACCAATACATCATCCAGAATACCCGACGGTCTCTTCACCGTCCTAAAATTTGATCACGCTCAACTATGTCTAATAAAAAACTAAACGGGCGTTGCAAATATAATCCGGGGTATTATGACCAAAGTCGATCCCACAGGGAATTAACGTATCAATCAAGTCGTTAGAATATGCAACTTTTACTCAATCAGTTCTCTCAAGACTTTTTGAATATAAATTGGTGATGTTTTACTAGTTCTGCTGACAATAATAATAACTAACAATTACTAACAATGTGTTGTAAACAATTATGATAAAGGTCTAAGGCTATGGTTTCCCCCGTTGGTGAACTTACTTCTCGGATATTTCATATAACTTGATTAATTATCTCTATCAATCATGAACACTCTATCTACCATAAATCTCTCTCAAGTAATTATGATAATTTACTAGACGCACTCTCTCAAGTTACGCTAGCTAGATTGCATTACAGTTCACTTTAGATTGCACCCGAAGTATCGTTATCTCTAATCCAACCTCTAAACCCTCGGTTATGACTTTCGTCTATACTCTAGGAGTGGTGTTGTTCAAACAATTACCTAAATATGCACTCTCTCTCAAGTAGATACATACTAAATAGGCACAACTAATTGATGGCCATTCAATTAACTACAACAAGAACGTAGATGAACAATCAACCAAACTATATTAATATCACCATAACCCCCAATAGCTTCCACCAAAANCTAAAATAACTTGCATAATTGAACTACAAAATAATAAATAAAAGCTATAAAAATCAATGTTTGCTTCACTGAGTAGTAATCCACATGTTTTTCTTCACTTCAATGGCTTCCCCCCTTCAAGTTGTGTTTTTGGGTCTATTTATATGTTTGGGATACACCCTAAACGTGTAGGAGACTTGTATTCCAACCGGAAAGCACTTAAGACTCTTCAAAACTCGGATTTGACCGGATCAGGGGCCAGGCATTACAGGCCAAACGCCTGGATAACGCTTGGCCAGGCCTGACGTTTGGGCTCTGGCGCCTGGATAACGCCTGGTCAGGTCTGTCATTTGGGCTCTGGTGCCTGGATAACGCCTGGCCTCACCAGGCTTTACAGCCCAAGCGCCCGGCTATAGCCCAGTGCACTCCTCTTCGCCTCTTGAGCGTATTTTCGACATTTATGCATCCATTTAGCTCGGCTTCCATCTCCAATTCACCTACACATGGAATAGACTCCATTATGCACATACAAAGTGTATTTTTATCATTAACGCACATAAAATGTAAGGCATATAACGTGTTAAACCATGAATTCTAGCTACACATCAGGGGTGCTGAAGATGTAGCAGCTGCAGAACTGGATGGTTGTGTTGTGCCCATGCTCGCTCCCTGGCGGGATGAACGACACTCCCTCTTAATATGTCCCCTAACTTTGAACCGGTAGCATACCGACAGGTCATGGTAGCAGATCCCTATATGCATCCTCCCACACTTGGGGGATGGGGCCTCCGTTGCCGCTGGAATATCCTTCCTGATCGGCTCTACTGGTGGGGCCCCTTACTGCGCTGATTAGGCCTGAAGCAACTCCCTTGCTGCTGACTGTGTCCCGCTGGTGGTGCACTGGCTGAATAAGACTGAGATGGCCCTGACGAACCTCCCCTAAAAGCTGATCTCCCTTCCCTAAATGAATCTCCAGAGTTTCCCGCGAATCGGGCCCTACTGCTACCCTCTCGCTCCATCCCGTTCTTCAACTTACGAGTCTCTGTAGCTTGAGAAAATGCCACCATCTCCCCATAGTTCAAATCAGAATTTAAGGCAGCTGTGGCAGCCTCATTAATAACCAAAGGGCTAAGGCCTTGAACAAACAGATGCACTCTGTCCTCCATAGTGGGCATCATGTGAATAACATATTTTGATAGGCGCGCGAAATCCATGTGATACTCCCACACACTCTTACTCCCTTTATTAAGATTCTCAAACTCTACGGCACATGCTGCCCTAGTCTCGGTAGGCAAGAAATGGTCTATAAAGGCATTAGCAAACTCACTCCACCTGGCTGGAGGGATCCCCTCCTCCCGAGAGTCCTCCCACAACTCAAACCAAGAATATGCCACCCCTTTTAGGCGGTAGGCGTCCAACTCCACTCCCTCCGTCTTAGTAGCGCGCATAACCCGGAGAGTCTTATGCATCTAATCAATGAAGTCCTGTGGGTCCTTCTCAAGATTAGCACCCGTGAACACCTGAGGATCCAATTGCAGAAACCTGTTCACCCTAGATTTGGTAGAATCCCCTTGTTTGCTAGAAGATGTGGGTGCAAAATTTGATCTTTGGGCCTGAGAATACACTATCTGAGTCAACATCTGAATAGCTCCCCTAAGCTTCCCATCAGAAATACCAGAACTGGAAGCTGGGGCTAGAGGTGGAACCAGAATATCAGGCGGAGGAACGGTCACACCGTCAGTAGGTGTAGGGAATGGTGTGGCATGGCCGGGAGTAGTGGAATCAGGCAGTGAAACAGTCGAGGTATTATCCTCACGCCTCGGGTATTCACCCGCATCATCAAATAACGGGTCAACTGCCACTTCTGAAGTAGTATTCGCCCCTTGTCCAGTTCTTTCTCTCTTCCTAGGCGCCATTACTGAAAGTTAAAGGAATGCACGAGTTAGAGGAGGAACATTTGAACAATTAGTTTCATCGCACAATCTAGAATATCAAAGAAGGGTATTGTTCGTAAATGTACAAGTAGCCTCCAACTTATATATGTGGTCGAAAACATATCGATAAGAAGGACTCAACTAGACACGGCTCCGAGACATCCTAGGACACTTTAAAACCTTAGGCTCTAATACCAAGTTTGTCACGCCCCAACCTCGGGGAGCGTGACTGACGCTCAACCGAGTGGACCTGGTCGAGCAAGCCTGTGAGACACTTTCTACCCAACTCCCTATGATAAGAGAAGGCATGTTTTAATTAACTAAACAGTATAAGGACTATATATATATATATATATATATATATATATATATATATATATATAAATTACTAAATCATTTCATTTTGCTACATGATTGTTAAGTTTCAAAATACATACATTTTATGATTGAGGGGAACAAGATTCCAAAACACAACATAAATCCGTTTGACCTTTCTAGCACCCATATAAAACCACATAGTGTCTACAGAGCCTCTAAGGTACAAAAGAGAGTACAAATGGTGCCGGCAACAAGGCCCCAACTATACCTAAAAGTGACATCAATATAAACAAAAGATATAATACATGACCCCAGAATAACATGGGGCTCACCAAGTCTGCTGAGAAGAGGATACAACACTATCTGAGATTAACACTGTCTGCTATGGAACCACCTGCAACCATTCAAAGATACGGCACCCCCGGCAAAAGGGACGTTAGTACTGTTGAATAGTACTAGTATGTAAAACTAAAACACTATCTCAAAAGAATGAATAGTAATACAAGGGAAACAGTCAAGAAAGTAATATGAGCTGCAAATAACACTAAAACATCAAGTTAAGGATCATATAGGTTTTCAAATCAATTTCCACATTATTAGGTTATGTGATTCTTAGTGCCAATATGCTACAATCCACAATACCACCGTGTTCTTACACGGAGTCCGATCTCGGCCCGATCGGCTAAGCCATCTCATTTAAAACATTAACCATATTCATAATTTCATCCACAATACCACCGTATTTTTTCACGGAGTCCGATCTCGGTTCGATCGGCTAAGCCATCTCATTTGAGACATCAATCATATTCACAATTTCATATTCCTTTCCCATTTTTCAGTACATTGGAACGAATGGCCCCAATTATAAAGTTATTCTTGGCGCTTGGTCGTATTTCATGATTCAAGTTCTTTTACACATCCAAACATTATCATTATCATCAATAACAACACAGTTCTTCATTCAAGACTTTTGATTTCACATATGCAATTCAGAATTTAAGGCACATAGAGGCTTTTCACACAATTTGGCATAATAGTCTTTAATCAAATTTGACTTGAAGTCTAGGAATTTTTAGCACATATTCTAAGTTTTGAACATTTCCTCGGATAGCGAGATAACATGATTGTAACGACTAGACCGGTTGTTTTGTGTTATCGGACCCCGTTCCCCTAAATGAAACTTTCTATAGCGGCATTTTATGATTTATGACTTGCGGGGATTGGTGGTCCGGGATTCGGAGGTGTTTAGAGTGCTATAGGAACAATTGATTCCTTAAGGTTGGCCTTTAAGGCCAAGTTTGACTTCAGTCAACATTTTGGGTAAACAACCTCGGAATTGAGTTTCGTCGGTTCCGGTAGCTTTGGGTGATGATTTTGGACCTAGGCGTATGTTCGGAATGGGTCTCTGATGACCCGGAAGCATTTCGGCGCCCAATATTGAAATAAGAAGTTCCATAAGTTCCTATTTTGGTTTGGGGCATGTTTTTGTGTTATCGAGGTACGAACGGAATTCCGAGACCGGGAATAGTTTTGTTATGTTAATTATGACTTGCCTGCAAAATTTGGTATCATTCCGAGTTGTATAGGTCGGTTCAACGCGTTGTTAGCGAAATCTAGAAAACTTAAAGTTCCTAAGTTTGGTTCTTGGGGTTTGGAAGTGTGATTTTGAGTTTTAGCGTTGTTTTGGGTGTTCCGAAGGCTTGAGCGAGTCTGTATTATGATTTGGGACTCGTTGGTATATTTGGATTAAGGCTCGGGTGAGCCCAGGTACCTCTCGGGCACCTAACGAGGCTAAAAACCAGCTAAAGTAGCTGCTGGTGTACCTGTTCTGGTGTGACCACAGGTGCGGTTTCTCAGTCGCAGGTGCGAGACCGGTCCTATGGTCCCCAGCATCGCAGGTGCGACCCCCAGTGGTCTGGCCAATTATCGCAGGTGCGGACAAAATTCCGCAGGAGCGGAGCCATAGGTGCGGTCTCCACTCCGCAGGTGCGGGCCCAGGCTCCCCAGTCTATTTCCGCAGGTGCGGGCCTTTGCTCGCAAGTGCGGTCCTCGAGCCGCAGGTGCGAAAACACTGTCCAGACAGTGTGCTTTTATACACGAGTTTTAAACACATTTTTTCATTTCCTTCTTCTTCCTTGGGGCGATTTCCACCATTGTTGACCTGGTCATTTAAGGTAAGTAAAATCTACTCTAATCTTAGCTTCATGCATGGATTTCTAGCTTAATTAACTACCTAAATTAGTGAAAAATCAAGAATTGGGTAGTAACCTAGAGTTTGTGATAATTTGAGAATTTAACCGTGTATTTGCTATGAAATCAAGTAAGAATCGTATATTAATGATCCTTAGGCTTTGGGTGAGTGTTCCCTTCGAGAATTATTGGAATCCGAGCGTGCGGGCCCGGGGTTGGATTTTGAGAATTTCTCAAGAATTTTGAATTATTGAAAAATTAGGATAATTTCCCTACTTTGAGCATGCATTGATGTCATTGTACCGTATTTGGCTAGCTGCGGGTCCTCGGGTGTAGAGTTCAGAGATTCGGGCGCATCCTTGTTCCGAGGGGTAGATTCGACATGAGGTGAGTCTTCTTTCTAACCTTGTAAGGGGGAATTGTCCCACTAGGTGATTTAAATGCTATATGTGATAATTTGTGGGGGGCTACGTACGTAAAAAGTGATGAGAGTCCGTACGTAGCGACTATTACTATTATGTCCGGGTAGTTAGGCTCACATCGTGACTTGTGTTTTACTTGATATGAACTATCTGCGTGCTGAGTTTACATTTCATGTTGCTTACATCCCCGAAGTTATGAAATTTGAGAAAACTTGTAAGAAATTGATCATGGAAAGGTATTCTCTTTTAAAAAGTAATAATGTATGTGCATGTGACCGCTTTGCAATTTGTATCCCGCGAGCGGAGTATGATTTCCCCCAATCTTGTGAGAGACGCACTTTTGGGACGGGCCGATCGATCCTCAGCAGTGCGTAGAGATATTGAGAGATGCACTTTTGGGACGGGCCGATCGATCATCGGCAGTGCATAGAGAGATTAAGAGATGCACTTTTGGTACGGGCCGTTCGATCTGTGGTAGTGCATAGAGAGGTTGAGAGATGCACTTTTGTGATGGGCCAATCGATCATCGGCAGTGCATAGAGAGGTTGAGAGGTGCACTTTCGGTACGGGCCGTTCGATCCGCGACAGTGCACGAGCGTGGCTATCTTATGACTACAACTGATTTTCCTTACCCTGCATGCGTATGCTTTAGTTGTTTCTAAATTTTTATGGAATTTATCTGACAGATATATGGGAAAAAGTGAAGTGGTAATTGTTTTATTTATCCCCAGTATTCTTCCTCGATTTTAGTACCTTACATATATACTTGTTGCTCCATTGTCCTTATATTCCTACTATTTTTATTACATTCTGTTAAATTATACTGTTGGACCTTAGTGAGTGTCATGTCGACCTCTCGTCACTACCCCTTCGAGGTTAGGCGGGATACTCATTGGGTGCATATATATTTATGTACTCATGCTGCACTTCTGTACTTAATTGTACAGGTTCTGGGGCTGGTGTTTCTAGTTATCCGACCGGAGCTTGACATATTCTGGACCTGACTCCACTGTAAGCTGCCTCCCTTGCGATTACCAGCTGTGCTATGGAGTTATCTTTTGTTTATTCCTGTCTATATCCTTTCAGACACCAGTACATCTTGTATCATCTTTTGTATATTCTACTAGATCGCCTATTGACTTGTGACACTAGTTCCTTGCACGCACTTAGTAGATTCTTGTTTGGGGACTGTATATATATATTGGATCACTATCATTTTGGCTGTATGTATTTAAATTGGTAAATGTTTTCGCTTTTTTTTTAAATGAGCTAAGTTTAAAACTTTGGGAAATATATGGGATTGGTATGTTAATAAGATAAATCTCACTAGTAAACAACTGTTGGCTTGCCTGACCCCGGTGTTGGGCGTCATCATGACCCGTGTGGGATTTTGGGTCGTGACAACATGGTATCAGAGAACTAGGTTCACATAAGTCTCACGAGTCACGGGCGGACCCAGTAGAGTCTTGCGCATCAGTACAGAGACGTCTGTACTTATCTTCAGGAGGCTACAGGGTGTTAGGAAACCTCTATTTGTTCTTATTCTATCGTGCAACCTATGATTCACTAAAATCATTCTTCTATTCTCTCAATAATGGTGAGGACACGTGCATCTGATGTTCCAGAACCGGGAGGGGCTGCTACCCCCGTCGTTTGATGCCGGGGAGGGCACCGGCCCGTGGTAGGGGACGAGGGCGTCCCAAAGCTATACCGGTCCCGCCACCAGAGGACCCTATATTAGAGGAGCAGGATGAGGTGCCTCCAGCAGATCCTGCACCCGTATACTTTATGACGGCGCCAGGCTTCCAGGAAGTCATGGGCCGTATGATGAGATTTATGGACACCATGTCCCAGGTTGGTTTATTTTCAGCAGATCCTGCCAGTTCACAGGTGGGAGGGGGAGTCCAGGCCCTTACTTCCCAGGTCGCAAGACCGACAACAACATTACATCACACCCCGGGTACACTGCCCGTGGGTGGTACCGAGCCTGTAGCGGCAGCACCGGAGCCCAAACCATCTGCGGATGGCGACCAACATAAGATGTTAGACATATGGACTCGCTTGCGCCCTCCAGTCTTCGGGGGTGAGCGAGGTGAGGATGCCCAGGATTTCATTGATAGGCTCAGGGATAAACTGCATAACATGGGGATCCTAGTGTCCCATGGGGTGAACTTCACTGCATTCCAGCTAGAGGGCAGAGCTCGCAGGTGGTGGCAGTCTTATATTCTCAGTAGGCCAGTCGATTCTCCTACTATCACTTGGGAGTAATTCACACAGATTTTCTTGGACAGATATATTCCACCCTCTGAGAGGGAAGAGCTGCGGGGTCAGTTTTAGCGGTTAGAGCAGGGGCAGATGTCCGTGATAGATTACGAGGCCAAATTTTCGGAGTTGTCACGTCATGCTCTTAGGATATTTCCCACCGATGCTGAGAGAGTTCGGAGGTTTGTAGCAGGGTTGCATCCAGGTATTAGATCCACCATGGCTCAAGAGGTGGAGATGGGTACCCCTTATCAGCTTGTAGTGGAGATTGCTCGTATGATCGAGGGTTATTGGTCGAGGAGCAGGGTCAGTAGGACAAGAGGGATAGGTTCTCAGGGGATTTCAGAGGCGTCCCAGCTAGGGGCAGGGGTCAGCATAGTAGTGGTCAGTCCAACATGCCTTTATATTCAACACCCCCACCACCTCCCGAGGTGTTCCAGCGAGGCCTCATTTCAGCGCCATGCCAGAGCAAAACCTACCGTCCTCCAGCCATTCAGAGTTCACACAATGGTTATTCCAGTCATCCGAGATCCTCCGATCCTTATTTCAATGCTATGCCTGAGGGCTCTTGTCGCCCTCCGGCCCTTCAGGGATCCTCCTCGGGGCAGCAGACTATGCCACATGGGCATTGTTATGAGTGTGGAGAGCCAGGTCATATATGGAGGCAATGTCCCCAGTATGCTATTTCGGCCAGATCAGATGCAGTCGCCTCAGACGCCGTGATCACAGGTATTATCTTAGTATGTGGTAGAGACGCTTCAGTATTGTTTGATCCAGGATCCACTTATTCGTATGTTTCAGCCCTATTTGCTCCTTTTCTGGATGTCTCTCAAGAGTTTTTGGGATCTCCTATATATGTGTCCACTCCTGTAGGCGACTCTGTGGTGGTAGAACGGGTGTACCGGTCTTGTATGATCACCTTCTCTGGGTTCGAGACCAGAGCTGACCTTTTATGGCTTGACATGGTTGATTTTGAGGTTATTCTAGGCATGGGTTGGCTATCTCCTTATCATGATGTGCTTGATTGTCATGCCAAGATAGTTACTTTAGACATACCTGAGTCACCTAGGCTGGAGTGGAGGGGTTCTTCAGTTAGCGCAGCCAGCCGGGTTATTTCATTCTTGAAGGCTTGACATATGGTCGAGAAGGGTTGTCTAGCCTATTTGGCTTATGTGCGGGAAACCACCGCCGAGTCTCCAACGATTAATTCCGTGCCAGTTGTTCGATAGTTTGTAGATGTATTTCCTTCGGATCTTCCGGGCATGCCTCCGGATCGTGATATTGATTTCTGCATTGATTTAGCTCCAGACACCCAGCCTATATCCATTCCTCCGTATCGTATGGCTCCGAAAGAGTTGAAGGAGTTGAAGGATCATCTTGAGGAGTTGTTAGCTAAGGGGTTCATCAGACTGAGTGTATCACCGTGGGGTGCTCCAGTTCTATTTGTGAAGAAGAAGGATGAGTCTATGCGGATGTGTATTGATTACCGCCAGTTGAACAAGGTTACCATTAAGAACAAGTATCCCTTGCCGCGCATCGATGATTTGTTTGACTAGTTGCAGGATGCTCGTGTGTTTTCTAAGATTGATTTGCGATCAGGGTTCATCAGTTGAGGATTCGGGCCTTAGATGTTCCGAAGACTGCTGTTCGTACGAGATATGGCCATTATTTGTTCCTAATGATGTCCGTTGGCTTGACTAATGCCCCAACAACATTCATGGACTTGATGAATAGGGTGGTCAGGCTGTATATTTATTCCTTCGTCATTGTCTTCATTGATGACATTTTGATTTACTCCCGTAGCCTGGGGGAGCACGAGCAGCATTTGAGAGTTGTGCTCCAGACTTTGCGAGAACAGAAGCTATATGCTAAGTTCTCCAAGTGTGAGTTTTGGTTGGATTCCGTGGCATTTTTGGGGCATGTGGTATCCAGAGAGGGTATCAAGGTTGATCCTCAGAAGATCGAGGCAGTTCAGAGTTGGTCGCGTCCTACTTTAGCTACAGAGATCAGGAGTTTTTTGGGTCTAGCAGGCAATTATCGTAAATTTGTGGAGGTTTTCTCTTCCATTGCAGCTCTATTGACTAGATTGAATCATAAGAATGCCCCGTTTCAATGGTGTGACGAGTGTGAGGCGAGCTTTCAGAAGCTCAAGTCAGCATTGACCTCAACGCCAGTTCTAGTATTGCCTTCCGGTTTTGGGATGTACACAGTATATTGCGACGCTTCACGCGTTGAATTGGGGTGTGTGTTGATGCATGAGGGGAGAGTTATTGCTTATGCTTCGCGCCAGCTGAAGGTTCATGAGAATAATTACCCTGTGCACGATTTGGAGTTGGCGACGATTGTTCATGCTTTTAAGATTTGGAGGCACTATTTGTATGGAGTGTCCTGTGAGGTTTATACAGACCACCGTAGCTTGCAACACTTGTTCAAGCAAAAGGATCTTAATTTGAGGCAACTCAGATGGCTTGAGTTGTTGAAGGATTATGATATCACCATTCTTTATCACCTGGGCAAGGCAAATATGGTGGCAGATGCTTTGAGCAGGAAGGCTGAGAGTATGGGTAGCTTGGCTTATATTGCAGTAGAGGAGAGACCTATAGACTTGGACATTCAGTCCTTGGCCAATCGCCTTGTGAGGTTAGACCTTTCATAGCCTCGTCGAGTTTTAGCACATGTGGTTGCTCAGTCTTTGTTATTGGGAGAGATTAAGGCCCGGCAGTTCTATGATCCGCGCTTAGCAGAGCTTCGGGAGACAGTGGTTCAGGGTAGGGCCAAAGAGGTTACTATTGGCGAGGATGGTGTTCTGAGACTTCAGGGCCGCTTATGTGTTCCTAATGTTGATGGCCTGAGGGAGTGGATTCTAGAAGAGGTACACAGTTCTCGATATTCTGTTCACCCTGGTGCTACGAAGATGTATCGTGATTTGAGGCAACATTACTGGTGGAGGCGAATGAAGAAGGACATTTGTGGAGTATGTGACTAGGTTCCTTAATTGCCAACAGGTTAAATATGAGCACTAGAGGCCAGGAGGCCTACTTCAGCAGATGCCATTCCTGAGTGTAAATGGAGCGCATTACTATGGACTTCGTGGGTGGGTCGCCTCAGACTTTGCAGAAGGTTGACGCGGTTTGGGTCATTTTGGATAGATTGACCAAATCGGCACATTTCATTCCAGTGGCTACTACATATTCATCTGAGAGGTTGGCCCATATCTACATCTGGGAGATAGTCCGGTTGCATGGTGTGCCGATGTCCATTATATCAGATCGAGGTCCTCAGTTCACCTCGCACTTCTGGAGAGCATTGCATAGTGAGATGGGCACCCAGATAGACCTCAGCACAACATTTCACCCTCAGACCGATGGTCAGTCAGAGCGTACAATTCAGATATTGGAGGACATGCTCAGGGCATGTTTGATTGACTTCGGAGGTCAGTGGGACTAGTTCTTGCCTTTAGCCGAGTTTGCTTACAATAATAGTTTATCAGTCCATTATTGAGATGTCACCATTTAAGTCTTTGTATGGTCGGCGATGTCGTTCTCCTATCGGGTGGTTTGAGCCTAGCGAGGCTAAGTTATATGGCACTGACCTGGTGAGGGATGCCATGGAGAAAGTGAAGTTGATTCCGGAGAGGCTCCGTACAATACAGTCCATAAAGAAGAGTTACGCGGATCAGAGGGCGCGTGATGTATCATTTATGGAGGGATATAGGTTCTTGTTGAAAGTCTTGCCTATGAAGGGTATTATGAGGTTTGGGAAGAAGGGAAAGCTGAGCCCGAGGTTTATAAGTTCATTCGAGGTGTTGAGGCGAGTTGGGGAGGTTGCTTATGAGCTGGCCTTGCCTCCCAGTTTATTAGGAGTTCACCCAGTTTTTCATGTATCCAGTCTTCGGAGGTACCACGTCGACTTCTCTCACGTGGTTGATTTCATCACTATTCAGTTGGATGAGAAGTTGGGTTACGAGGAGGAGCCAGTTGCTATTGTTGATAAGCAGGACAGCCGGTTGAGGTCCAAGAGAGTTTTTGCCGTAAAGGTCCAGCGGAAGGGCCAACCAGTTGAGGAGGCGACCTGGGAGTCCGAGGAGGACATGCGGAGCAGATATCCACACTTATTCAGCACCTCAGGTATGATTCTAGACCCGTTCGAGGATGAACGTTTGTTTAAGAGGTGGAGAATGTAACGACCCGACCGATCTTTTTGCATTAACGGACCCCGTTCACCCTAAATGAAACTTCCCATAGCGGCATTTTATGATTTATGACTTGCGGGGACTGGTGGTCCAGGATTCGGAGGGGTTTAGAGTGCTATAGGAACAATTGGTTCCTTAAGGTTGGCCTTTAAGGCCAAGTTTGACTTCGGTCAACATTTTGGGTAAACGACCTCGGAATCGAATTTCGTCGATTCCGGTAGCTTCGTGTGATGATTTTGGACCTGGGCGTATGTACAGAATGGGTCTCTGATGATCCGGGGCATTTCAGCGCCCAATATTGAAATAAGAAGTTCCATAAGTTTCTATTTTCGTTTGGGGCGTGTTTTTGTGTTATCGAGGTCCGAACGGAATTCCAGGACCGGGAATAGTTCCGTTTTGTTAATTATGACTTGCTTGCAAAATTTGGTGTCATTCCGAGTTGTATAGGTCGGTTCGGCGCGTTGTTATTGAAGTCTAGAAAACTTAAAGTTCCTAAGTTTGGTTCTTGGGGTTTGGAGGTGTGATTTTGAGTTTTAGCGTTGTTTTGGGTGTTCCGAAGGCTCGAGCGAGTCCGTATTATGATTTGGGACTTGTTGGTATATTTGGGCTAGGGTTCAGGTGGGCCCAGGTGCCTCCCGGGCACCTAACGAGGCTAAAAACCAGCTAAAGTAGCTGCTGGTGCACATGTTCTAGTGTGACTGCAGGTGCGGTTGCCCAGTCACAGGTGCGGGACCGCTCCTGCGTTCCCCAGCATCGCAGGTACGACCCCTAGTGGTCTGGCCAATTATTGCACATGCGGACAAAATCCCGCAGGAGCGGAGCCGCAGGTGCGATCTCCACTCTGCAGGTGCGGGCCCAGGCTCCCCAGTCTATTTCCGCAGGTGCGGGCCTTTGCTCGCAGGTGTGAGACCGCATGTGTGGTCCTCGAGCCGCAGGTGCGAAAACACTGTCCAGACATGTGCTTTTATACATGGGTTTTAAACACATTTTCTCATTTCCTTCTTCTTCCTTGGGGCGATTTCCACCATTCTTGAGGGGCTGTCGACCTGGTCATTTAAGGTAAGTAAAATCTACACTAATCTTAGCTTCATGCATGGATTTCTAGCTTAATTAACTACCTAAATTAGTGAAAAATCAAGAATTGGGTAGTAACCTAGAGTTTGTGATAATTTGAGAATTTAACCGTGCATTCGCTATGAAATCAAGTAAGAATCGTATATTAATGATCCTTAGGCTTTGGGTGAGTGTTCCCTTCGAGAATTATTGGAATCCGAGCGTGCGGGCCCGGGGTTGGATTTTGAGAATTTCTCAAGAATTTTGAATTATTGAAAAATTAGGATAATTTCCCTACTTTGAGCATGCATTGATGTCATTGTACCGTATTTGGCTAGCTGCGAGTCCTCGTGTGTAGAGTTCAGAGATTCGGGCGCATCCTTGTTCCGAGGGGTAGATTCGACACGAGGTGAGTCTTCTTTCTAACCTTGTAAGGGGGAATTGTCCCCCTAGGTGATTTAAATGCTATATGTGGTAATTTGTGGGCGGCTATGTACGTACAAAGTGACGAGAGTCCGTACGTAGCGACTATTACTATTATGTCCGGGTAGTTAGGCTCACATCGTGACTTGTGTTTTACTTGATATGAACTATATGCGTGCTGAGTTTACATTTCATGTTGCTTACATCCCCGAAGTTATGAAATTTGAGAAAACTTCTAAGAAATTGATCATGGAAAGGTATTCTCTTTTAAAAAGGAATAATGTATGTGCATGTGACCGCTTCACAATTTGTGTCCCGCGAGCGGAGTGTGATTTCCCCCACTCTTGTGAGAGGCGCACTTTTGGGACGGGCCAATCGATCTTCGGCGGCGCGTAGAGAGATTGAGATATGTACTTTTGGGACGGGCCGATCGATCCTCGGCAGTGCATAGAGAGATTGAGAGACGCACTTTTGGTACGGGCCGTTCGATCCGCGGCAGTGCGTAGAGAGGTTGAGAGATGCACTTTTGGTATGGGCCGATCGATCCTCGGCAGTGCATAGATAGGTTGAGAGGTGCACTTTTGGTACGAGCCGTTCGATCCGTGGCAGTGCACGAGCGTGGCTATCTTATGACTCCGACTGATTTTCCTTACCCTGCATGCGTATGCTTTAATTGTTACTAAATTTTTATGAAATTGATCTGACAGATATTTGGGAAAAAGTGAAGTGGTAATTGTTTTATTTATCCGCAGTATTCTCCCTGGATTTTAGTACCTTACATATATACTTGTTGCTCCACTGTCCTTATATTCCTACTATTTTTNGCTGCACTTCTGTACTTAATTGTACAGGTTCTGGGGCTGGTGTTTCTAGTTATCCGACCGGAGCTTGACATATTCTGGACCTGACTCCACTGTGAGCTGCCTCCCTTGCGATTACCAGCTGTGCTATGGAGTTATCTTTTGTTTATTCCTGTCTATATCCTTTCAGACACCAGTACATCTTGTATCATCTTTTGTATATTCTACTAGATCGCCTATTGACTTGTGACACTAGTTTCTGGCACGCACTTAGTAGATTCTTTTTTTGGGACTGTATATATATATATTGGATCACTATCGTTTTGGCTGTATGTATTTAAATTGGTAAATGTTTCCGCTTTTATTTAAATGAGCTAAGTTTTAAACTTTGGGAAATATGTGAGATTGGTATGTTAATAAGATAAATCTCACTAGTAAACAACTGTTGGCTTGCCTGACCCCGGTGTTGGGCGCCATCACGACCCGTGTGGGATTTTGGGTCATGACAATGATGGAAGCATGGGAACACATTTTACACATCTATTTTCAATCAATCACACTTGGGATAACAATTTCTAGGACGTTCAACTTCGGACTTACATTGATTGCATGAATACCATGGGATTCAATTCTTAAAAGAGGGGTTTAGACAACATACCTTGCTTGAGCTTTCCTTAAATTACTATAACGTTCCGGAAATCCTATCAATCCCAATCTATTTCAAGACATAACAAAATTGAACACAAATTAGGAATATATTCATGGTCTCATCTCATTTGAGCATTTTATCAAACACTAGATGTGCAAATTTGATTACAAGATTCTTCCACAAGATTTCCTTCACTCCACAACCCAATATTTACCCATTTGAGATAAACAATCTTCTTACATTATTAGTACATGCATGTGTGAGCATGTGATTTTTACTCGCCGTATCGTACTATAAAAATCCCAATAAATCAATTGATTTTATGAATATTGGTTGTTTTTTCAGTAATTAATTGTGAATTATTTGCATTGTTTGCATATCCATAATTCATCTTTCAAAATCATTGAAAATTTTGCATTATGAAGTTATTAGCTATAATTAATTAAATAATAGACAAATGACGAGCATTTAACGTAATGTAGTTTTTAATAACTAATTACTATAAAAATTAATAATTTTATTCGATAAATCATAGGTTTAATTAAGAATATATAATTGGTTGTTTTATTCTTAACTA
>MDKI01230831.1:0-28400 GCA_005239505.1 Nicotiana paniculata | reverse complement strand
CCTATAGGCAGTGTCTATAATATGCCAAAAATATGAAAATTCATAATCATAAACAGTCAGAAGAAAATCCTATGGTCAGGATCTCTGAACAAACAGTAGCATGCACATAATGAATCAACACAATGAACCTATAGGCAAGATTTCTACCCGAGCTTGAACAATGATATATAGAAACCCCCCCCCTCCCCCCAACCTTTTACTAATAACCCCAGATCTTTTTATTATAGAGATTATTACATTATTACAACCCAATAATGAAAAAATTACATAGTAAAAATCATTACACTATAGGGAGCCTTAGTAGGCCCAATATTAACCTGGAAACCAGGCCTTCAAGAAAAGCTAGTCCGGAGTATACATGTGGTCCATCCATGATACACAAAATTGGGCTTTTGGTGTGTCAAAGTTCTCAAGGGTCTCAGGGACCCCGGGCAATGCTCACACCAGAACCTTACTCAGAACAACAGTTTGTAAAAGATTGGAAGACCAGCCCCAATGTGTCAGAGTTCAGAGGAGTCTCAAGGACCCTAGGCAGAGCTCACAATGGGGGTGGTAGGAACCTAGATAGCTAAGAGTATAAGTTTGAAAATAGTATATAAGAGGTATGGGACAGTTTTAGAAAACATTTTTTTCCAGGAGTAAACATAAACAAAACTCCACCTAGACAAGAAGAATCCAAATAGATTGGCACTGGTTCAAACATAACTACTATACCAGTAATTAAAGCAATCAAAAAAAGAGCAAGGACACTTGAGTTATAGAAAAAACTGTCCACACATGCTTGCAATATCTAAACATGTTCAGAGTAGGGAACATATAACTGAATCAAACAAAGTTTCACATTACCGAAGATTACTTAGTTCATTAATTACCACTAGGTGAGGCCATATATACATCTATTAAACAGAAACATGCTGAAGTTTGAAGTATCTACACAAACAAACACATAGAACATGAACTAAAGCATTCTAGTCTAGAAAGAGGTAAACAAAAACCATGGATCAGACAGAAACATGCTAAGGTAAGCACACAGAACATAGTAGGTTAACAAGAATTGAGGCATGCTAGTTGAGAGAGAAATAAACAGGAACTATATGGAAAACAGAAGCATATCGAGGTTTAAAATAAACTAATCATATAATTCTCATGGAACAGAACAAGATAATAAGAACTAAGGCATAGTAGTTGAGAAAGAGATGGTCATGAATCAGGTGTCCAAACAGAAGCATGTTGAGGTCTACAATAAACTGACTACATAGAATATAGAATAGAACAAAATAACAGGAATTAAGGCATACCAGTTAGGGAGAGAGTAAGCAGGAAGGAGATGGCAATTTGAATCCAAGAGTCTAACCTTGGCTTTTAGCCGGCTAGACAATACAGCAAATCAGAATGATAGAAAGAACTCAAGTTGTGTGAGTGTACGTGTGTGAGTGTAGGTTTGTTAGCGTGAGCTTGTGTCTCAGCGTGTGTTTGAAAATAAAAATAATGAAAGATTTTATAAAGTACAGTAGAGTAAACCAAATAAGGTAGGAAAATCAAGGGCACGCAAATAAGGTATGCAAAAATCAATTAATCAATCAATTAGGGTTAAACACCAATCAATTAATAGAACAAAATCCTAGAAATATCTCTTAAATTAAGGAGAATCAATTAGCAGACAAGATTGAGGTTTAATAAGGTAAGAAATAAGTCCAGAAATCATTCATAGGTTGGTCATAATAATCAAAGCCCCGAAATCAGGCCAGTAATATAATTAAGGAAAGTAACACCAATTATGAATCACATATAAGGAAAGAATAAGTAAAAATATTTCAAAGAGATATTAGTTTTAAAATAAAATATAACTTCAAACCCTAATAAGGTAAATAAATCAATTAACCACTTAAATTGACAGAGCTAAAGTGAACAAGTGAGAACAATGAAATAAATAGCCGAGTAACTGAAAACCCTAAGCATATCGAAACACAGAGATGAAACCCAAGCAAGGAAATCAGTCTTAACAGTAAAGAAGAAGGACAAAGTTGCTTTAAAACATTTTGCAGAGACCCTTATTAGGAACCAAAACCCTAGCTTTAGGAAAAAGTGAAATCAATTGATAATAGTAGTAAAAACGGAAGAATCTTAAAGGGGAAATACTAAACAAACTCAAAACACTTCAGTTCTAAATAGATCTGAACTGATTTAGCCAGAAATAGTTAGGTTTGTACAAAGTAAACATAGGTAGAAAAAATCGAGTTTTAAACCAGAGATTTGAAGCCATGAAAATAAAAAAATGATAATACTCATAGACATGGGGGTGAATACAGACAGATTAATCGAGAACATGAGAGGTTTGAACCAAATCTGGCTCAAGCTTCTTGAGATTACCCTCGAGCAACAAGAAAATCTGAACACCAGTAGAGATAGGAGGCCAGATAAGGCCTGAATCAAAGAAGAAACCCATGGATCGAAGGGATTTCGATGACGACGGTCTAGGGTTAGAAGGGGGTGAGAGAGAAGAGAGGGGGAGAGGGGTTTCAGGGCTCCGGGTTTTGAAAAATGAATAGTGTTTGGGGGTTGTTTGGTTAATTAAAATGGAATGTAAATCCTGGACCGTTGATCTTTTGAGATTAACGGCCAGGATTGAACCGGGTTGGGGCGGGTATGGATCAGGGTTATGGGTTAGTATAGATGGGGTGGAAATTGGGCTAAGGTCCGAAAATCAAATTAAAAGAGGCTATATGTAAAATACCCAATTAATTTGATAAAATAATTTATAAAAATAGCTAATAAATGAAAAAAAAGCTATTTATGCATGAAAATGATTTAAAATAATTAATTAATATTATAAAATATAAAAATTTATTTTCGTATAAAAATAAAGTAATTATGCACACATAGGCTATTATTGCAAAGTTACTACAATTATAACCTAAAGATGTAAATATGATTATGCATAAAATAATTAAAGCTTAATATAAATATAAATGATAAAAATTAAGCAATTTAATTATTATAGAATCATCTGTGATGAAATTAGTAATTATTTAGATAATAAAATAATGGAATAAATTAGTTAAAATCTTTTAAAATTATATAAAATTATGGAAAAATATTAATTAATGATCATGCATTGTTTTGAAAGTATATATACATTTTGGAAATAATATAGGGAAAAATTAGGTATCAACAATACTGAGATTTGCTCTTTTGTTTGTGGATCTTGTGACGGAAGTGATAATTGATGATACAAGTGCAATGATCAACGTGGAAGATCCCAAGTAAACTGTTTTGTTGAACCACGAGAATGATGTAAGGGATGGCTTGATTGAATGTGATAATGCATTGCAAGGAATGGGATCTACTCTTACGGACCCCGTAAGCTCTCCTTGGACTTGGAAAATCGGAAGACTCCACCGACAAAGCCCTCGATCGAGGAGCCACCAACTTTGGAGTTGAAGCCTCTCCCATCACACCTCAGTTATGAATTCTTGTGGGACCTTCTTCATTACCTGTTATCCTTTCTTCGTGCTTAACCAAAGTTCAGGTAAACTCCACTCTTGAAGTGCTTCAAAGAAGAAAAAAGGCAATTGGATGGACCTTAGCTGATATTCGGGGCATAAACCCCGCCTTTTGCACGCATAAAATTATACTTGAGGGTGATGCAAAACCGTCCGTGGAACATCAACGAAGGTTGAACGAGGATATGCAAGAGGTGGTCAAAAAGGAGATTATAAAATGGCTTGATGTAGGGGTTATTTATCCAATATCAGACAGTGCATGGACTTCACTGGTGCAATATGTGTCGAAAAAAAGGGGTATGACTGTGGTGAAAAATGAAAAGAATGAGTTTATCCCTACTCGGGACCGTGACTGAATGGAGGTATGTATGGAATACTTGAAGCTGAACAAGGTGACCCGAAAAGATCATTTCCCATTGCCTTTTGTTGATCAGATGCTAGCCATACTTGCCGGGCGGGCCTATTACTGTTTCTTGGATGGGTACTCAGGTTATAATAAGATTCTTATAGCCCCAGAATATCAAGAGAAAACTACCTTCACCTGCCCGTATGGGACCGTTGCATTCTCTCAGATGTCGTTCGGATTGTGTAATGCACCCGCTATATTTCAGCGGTGCATGATGGCTATATTTACGGACATGGTGGAGGACTTCCTTGAAGTCTTTATGGATGATTTTAGTGTGGTTGGAGACTCATTTGAAGAATATTTACAAAATCTTGACAAGGTTCTAGCCCGATGTGAAGAGACAAATCTTGTGCTTAACTGGGAAAAATGCCACTTTATGGTCGAGATGGGCATTGTCCTCGGCCATAAGATCTCAAAAGATGGAATCGAAGTGGACAAGGCTAAAATAGAAGTGATTTCAAAGTTACCTCCCCCGACTTCCATCAAGGGAGTTAGAAGTTTTCTTGGGCATGCGGGGTTCTACCGAAGGTTCATCAAGGACTTTTCCAAATTAGTGAACCCTCTATGCAAGCTATTAGAGAAGGATGCAAGATTTGATTTCAATGAAGAATGCATGAAGGCCTTTTAGCTCTTGAAGTATAAATTAACAACCAGTCCAATCATTACCTCACAAATTGGATCTCACCTTTTGAGCTTATGTGCGACGTAAGTGATGTTGCGGTAGGAGCGATCTTGGGGCAACGAATGAACAAAATATCTCATCTGGTGTACTATGCAAGAAAAACTATGAACGATGCGCAGGTTAATTATACAGTGACGGAAAATGAATTGTTAGAAATTGTGTTCGCCATGGAGAAGTTTAGGCCTTATCTCATGGGCGCCAAAGTGATTTTTCATACCGATCAGGCGGCGCTCCGATATTTAATGACAAAAAAGGACTCCAAAAATAGACTGATGAGATGGGTTTTGTTGCTTCAAGAATTTGACCTCGAGATCATTGATATGAAAGGAAGTGAAAATCAGGTTGCGGATCATTTGTCCCGTCTAGAAGACCAAGGGAGGCCAAAAGATGGTATTGAAATTAATGATGCTTTTGCGGATGAGAAATTCCTCTCGGTTTCTTTGAATGATATGCCTTGGTTTGCGGATGTTGTCAATTTCCTTGTTACCGACATTGTCCCGTGTGAGATCTCTTCTAACCAAAGGAAGAAACTCAAATGGGACAGTTTGGACTATTATTGGGATGAGCCCTACTTGTTCAAGATTCACAATGATGGAATGATTCGTAGGTGTGTCCCAGAGGAGGAGAAAATGTGCATACTTGATGCTTGTCATTCCTCTCCCTACGGTGGTCATCACGGTGGGACGAGGACTACTTTCAAGGTTTTGAGTTGTGGTTTTTATTGGCTAACCCTGTATAGAGATACCATTGAGCTTGTAAAGAGATGTGATGAATGTCAGAGAGCTGGGGAAATATCAAAGAAGGATGAAATTCCCCTCACAACTATTCTTGAAGTTGGCATTTTTGACGTGTGGGGAATAGACTTCATGGGCCCTTTTTTTAGTTTGTGTGGCAATACCTACATTCATGTGGCGATTGATTATGTTTCCAAGTGGGTCGAAGTCGTGTCTTTGCCAAAAACGAAGCCCGGAGTGTATTAGCATTCCTCAAGAAGAACATTTTCACACGGTTTGGGACTACTCGGGCAATTATCATTGATGGGGGGTCTCATTTTTGCAATAGGGCATTTGACACTTTGCTTGCAAAATATAGTGTCAATCACAAGGTCTCTACTACTTATTACCCCCAAGCTAGTGGACAAGTGGAGGTTTCAAATAGGGAAATCAAAATCATCTTATCAAAAACTGTGAATGCCAATACAACGAATTGGTCAAGGAAGTTAGATGATGTGCTGTGGTCTTATAGGACTGCATTTAAGACTCCAATCGGTATGTCTCCATACCAGTTGGTGTTTGGTAAAGCGTGTCATTTGCTGGTTGAGATAGAACATAAAACATTGTGGGCCTTGAAGAGGTTAAATCTTAAGTGGGATGTTGCAGAAAATCTCTGGGTGGAACAACTCAATGAGCTAGATGAATTCCGATTTCATGCCTATTCAAGCTCATCATTGTACAAGGAGAAGATGAAATACTTGCACGATAAATATGAACGAAACAAGGAATTCAAATAGGGTGATTTGGTCCTTCTCTTCAACTCCCGGTTACTTCTGTTTCGGGGAAAGCTTAAGTCCAACTGGAGTGGCCCCTTTGAGGTAGTGCATGTAATACCTTTTGGTTATCTTGCTTTATGAACAAAAATGGTTAAACTTTCCGGGTTAATAGGCATCATGTGAAGCACTACTTGGAAAAGTTTGATGACAACCACGTGGTGACTTTGATAAAGTTTCAATGATGATGGTAACATACGTCATGCCGCAACGTTATCTCATGTGCTTCTTGGGAGGCAACCCAAGTTATTTTTTCATTCCATGTATATATTCATTCCCTTTTTATGTATATTCGTCACAATCTCCTATTGTACATATTCATTTTACTTTCTGTATTTTTACTTTATAACTTTTTTTTATAATTTTCCTTAATAGTTTAGCTTCTTATTTCCTTTAGTAGCTTCTTTTTGAATTTATAGCTTCTTTTTGCCTTTTCGGGATCAATAAGCCTTTATTTTTATTAGTGCCACGGTTCTTTCCAAGGGTGGAATTTGTGTGAACCGGGTGGCTCTTCCCTACGATGGATGGCGTGACAACCTTCTTAAGGGATTGAGTCTGTTTTTGTTTTGTTTTGATATATGGTAGTAATGAATAAAAGTGACTCAAGTAAGCTTCACTTCGCACCAACACATTTACCTTTGACCTCATGGTTAGATACAAGTGGTTGATGATACTAGCTCTAGTTGTGACCCTTAGAATCTTGAGTTGACTAAAACTATCATCAAGTGGTTATGTGCCAAGTGTCGTGCTAACAAGTCTAGAACTTGCCCCGAATGTTTTTCTAGGCAAAATTTTAAGTGTAGCTCGACTTGAGAAGTGATTATAGGCTCTCTTTGGTCCCATTTTAATTTGAAAACTTCCATAGCCTACCATTATAATATCCTTATTTAACCCCTTTGAGCCTAAGCCTTTTCATTCAATAACCGCATTACAAGCCTTCTTCCGTTCTATAATGACCCTCTCTTGGCACCCGATCTTTTCTTAGAATTCATGATGAGAAATAGTCAAAAACATAAGTTTGGGGGAGAGACAAGGAAGTTCAAAGTGATGAAAGCTTCAAAGAACAAAAAGAATTGATGAAAAGAAAAGGTCAAAGAAAAGGATGAAAAGCCAAAAAGAAATATGTCAAAAGAGAAGTAAAGGTTGAAAGGATTCAAGAAAAAAATGTTGAAAGGCTTGGAATGATGAGAAAAGGAGAAAAATTAGCGTCAAATAGAATAAATAGCGACAATGTGTCTCACTAGTTCCCCCAAGGAAGAAGAAAATGACTCAAAGAGTCAAGAAAACATGAGCCGAATTGTGAAAATGGAGTGTTTAAGGAAAGATGATACAATAATAGTTCATTATGTCCGACCTTTATCCCAAAAAGCTTTCATTACATCTCGCTAAAGCCCTATAGGATTTCAAGTTGAGTGAGCTTACATTAGTGGTGATTTACATGAGAGGCAAGTCTATGGTACTTAGAGTCGGACTTGTGGCATTCTTTTGAGAGTGATGAGCGCACTTTTTGACAATCCCGATTTTGAGTTTACATTCTATAAGGTGAGATGAGCTCATGGAGAGTAGAGGAGAAAGAGTCTGGGATCCACAGTGACCTACGTGAGAGAGCGAGTCTCTTTGATGAATTGAGTCAACTCTTGAAGCTTTTGTGTCACATTAGACCTATGGAACTCAGAAAGTCATTGCATAATGTTGTCAATAATGCATTTGTGTTGAGGGTAATTGTTAGTTCCAATTGAAGCTTGATGAAGTTACTTTAGGACAGCTGAAATTCTACTGTTTTTTTCTTGTGGAGGTGGGAATTACCTTGTTTGCTTGAAGACAAGCAAAAGCTTAAGTTTGGTGGAGTTGATAACTAGGGATTTTAACCTACTATTTACTCTCTTTTTCTTAGGTTTTGGGTAAAAAATGCGTTAAGGTATTCCCGAAAACTAACTCAACGTGCTTACTTGCAGGTTTTGATCAAAATGAGGCAAAGAAGCCAAAACGAACTCATAAAGGATCCAAACATGCACTAGCCCTAAAAATTACTGAAGCGTTGTCAGCGCCATTTATATGCTACAACGTAAGTTCTTCCGCTGAGAAAGATTACTAGAGGGCTGCCACGGAAGTGAGGCTTAGAGAGATGAAATTGGGCTAATTGTTGACCGTTGACCGCATTACTATAGTGCGGTCGCGAAATAATTGACACGGACGCGAGCATAATTGCGCTGAGAGCGGAAGTTAAGAATCAGAGACCTGGCAACCTGGGGCAAAGCAAAGAATGCGGTCCGCGTCATTATTATGCGGCCATGAATCCGCCTGACACTGAGGCGGTAAGAAATCCGCTGGGAGCAAAATCAAAGTTCAGAGAGTTTTCATCAAAGCTAAAATGAGGAATACGGTCTGCGAACATTTTACGCGGACGCGATAGATGTTACTCTGTCCGTAAAACCCAGCCCAGTCCAAGTCCAAATCTGAAGTAACGCGGTCCACGCTCGTTATTGCGCGGCCGCGAAAGCCCATTCACTGAGGCGCCCGTTATTCCGCTGAAGCGGAACCTCCGTAGGGATATTTTTGTCCAGTAATTTTAGATGTGTATAAATAGATATTTTTCACATTTTAGGTCACCTTTTGTATTAGGGAGCTCGTGAACAGCAACACTTTTCCACTTTGAGTAATTTTAGAGTAGTTTTAGCCTATAACTTTATATTTTGTTCTTGTAATTAAATTTTATGGCTTATATCTCATCTCCATCTTTGATTTCTACCTCAATTATGAGTAGCTAGATCCATTAGCTAGGGTTTTGACCCAACCCTAGTGTGGGTATTTAATGGGTCTTCTCTAGGTATTATTTGTTTATAGGTTAGTGATATTTAGCTTGTTTCATGCTTTATCTGTTGAATTGGTGGTTGCAAACGCTTATTCGTGCCTTTTTTACTAGGACTCTTCTTGAGAAAGGGGGCCCAAGTCTAGGTAAAATAGGTTAACAAGGAATTGAGGTGAATTCAAGAGATTGATAGCCTCAATTAAAGGGTTAAACCTAGATATAATAATACCCGACTTGAGCCAATTTCACTTGCACTATTTGAACACCCACTTAGGCTTGAGAAAAATAATTCAGGCAAAGTCACCCAAACTACCGAGAGGTATAGAGTGAGTAATTGAGTGTGAGGTTATATCACGACCCTAGATACAACAAGTTTGTCCTAAATTCTAGATCTCATTAGATACTCGCCTAGGTGTAAGTCACTTCCCTAGTGCTTTTTATCAATTGAGAAAACCCTTACAAAAACCCACCCATGGTTAGAAGTGTAATTAAATACAATGCACATAGCTAGATTGGATAGGAACCCAATTCGCAACCAATTATAAATCCCTGTGGATATCGATCCCGACCTTTCGGGTAAAAGCTACATCGACCCCTCATCGCCATTAGATTGTGGTGCAGGGTTGGAGCCGATCAGCCGCCATGGGGGAGAAATGTGCACGAACTACGGAGGTTGGCTCGTCATCTGTGGATGGGAGAGACAAAACCATCCTTATAGAAGATGATGGGTCAGGCTGCGACATCGACCCCGAGGAGGTACGGGCCTTTGAAGTGAGGTTCACTCGGGTAGAGATAAGAATCGAGGGGTCCAATCGGAACATTGTCATCCCCGTGGACTATAACCTCTTGGTCAATTCAGAACGGTGGTTCTGGCCTTCGCTCATTTGTGCGTGGATTATGAAAATAGGACACTGAAGACGCTTAAGGACGCGGACCTGTCACTGGGAATCTCCGGCATGGCCCTGCGAGTAAATCTCCTTTCTCGTTTTAACTTTGTTTACTTTTCTATTTTATGTTGTCTGCCTCTGCTGATCCGTGTTCTTTTATCTACAGACTCTCATTTTCGAGATTGAGCGTGATCAGCGGGAAGAGAAAAGGGCGGCCCTCTACAAGAAGATGGAGTCCAAGTACAGAGAATAACGTTCCAAGCACCGGACGCTGGTCAACATACTCGGCGAGGACGGCCAGTTTCAGACGCTTCATGATGAGCTGAAACAAAAAAGTGAGGAGTTGAGAGAGAAAGACGGTGAGCTCGTGAGGACTATCAGAAGATGGAGTGTTCTTGAGGGGACGCTGAGAGCTAAAGAAGAAGAGCTCGAGGTCAGCAAGGGAGTGATGGCCAAAAATGTTGATCTTCAGGCTCAGGTGGCGTCCTTGCGGTTCGAGCACGAACATAGTGAAGCCAGGGCCATCGTCTTAAGAGGCGAATTGAATGCCAGAGCTGAAGAGTTGGATCAGGTCGAGAGAGCCAGAATGGCTACCATGGCGGAGGCGGCTGCATTAGGGGGTACCCTCCGTGTTTGCAGGTTCGAGCGAGCTAGTGAGGCAGAAACTTCAGCGCTTAAGGAAGCGAGGTTTGAAGAGAGGATAGGGGGTTTGGAGGCAGATTTGTCTTACCTGAACGAGCATATTGCTACCCTAAAAGCCGAGAAGGCGCAACAGCAGGCCCAACCCTCCACTTATCATACTTCTATTGATCCCAGTATGTCACAGGAATTGTATGAAAAGTGGGTTCACGCTGAGGCCCAACCTGACATATACAGGGCTCTGATGACAGCTAGGAAGGTTTCTGAGGCGGAGTTCGAGGATGCTCGCGTTAATTCACATGCAGCTCGTGACTCCTATGGTTATGACCCCGGTACGCTCGGTATGGATGATGATGAAGATGACTTAGACGGGCTTACCTCCAATACTTGGTATGATGATGAGTATGCCGATGACTTTGATGATGGCTAGGACGATGCGGTGTGAAGTCTTTGTACTAGGGTTTTTTGTGGGGGAGTGCTTAAGGCCCTTTGTAAGATGCTTTTGGAATGGAATGTTTTGAATGGAACAATTTACTTTTTGTTGTGTATTTTCGGCTCTTTTTGCTTTTTTGTGACTGCCTCCCTCTGTACGAGTCCCTGACTTTTAATTGGTCTGAACACCGTCGGTCATTAAGACATTCGATCGAGGTGTAATATAACTTGATCTGAACGAGGTCGAATGTTAGTCTTTGAAAAATAATTCGAGTGAGATCGAATGTAAATTAATTCGAACGAGGTTGAATGTAAGTTAATTCGAACGATGTCGAATGCAGACTTGGAAAATAATTCGAGCGAGGTCGAATGTAAGTTAATTTGAACGAGGTCGAATATAAGTCGATTCGAACAATGTTGAATGTAAGTTAATTCAAACGAGATCGAATATAATTCGATTCGAACGATGTCAAACGTGGACTTGAAAAATAATTCGAGCGAGGTCGAATGTAAGTTAATTCGAAAGAGGTCGAATATAAGTCGATTCGAATGATGTCGAATACAGATTTGAAAAATAATTCGAGCGTAGTCGAACGTAAGTTAATTCTAATTGATTCGAATGATGTCGAATGGGTACTTTAAAAATAAATCAAGTGAGGTCGAATGTACATTTCCTGTATTGGGGTGATGTGTAAACTTGGTGGAGTTATGGAAGAATATCATATATTGCTTTGTTTATTCATTCATTGGAGAATATTACATGTTTCTGCTCAGTTCGTACATCCATTCGAGAAGTCCCAGTCTATCTAGTCCCTTCATTGTTCGGCCTGGAGAAGTAATCGATAGGCCGGGCGATGAACTTAACACTTAAACTTCGAGACGGCATCCTCGTCGCCTTATTAAAAACCTCCCCGAGAAAACCCAATTGGGACAAAACTCAGGTGAGGGAAAAAGAGTACGACTTGGGGGACGCCCATCTTCAGAAGTTGAAGTATTTGAGGTGGGCGACGTTCCAATTGTTTAGCAATAGTTTTCCCTCTACCGTTTATAGTTGGAATGACCCTTTATTTTCCGCAGCCGTGATTTTGTATGGGCCATCCCAATTGGTTCCCAGTTTGCCTTCCCGTGTCTCTTTGTTTGCTTGTGTTTTGGCTTTGAGTACATAGTCCCCAACCTTGAGCGGCTTGACTTTGGATTTTTTTGTTATAGTATCGTTCTGCTTGTTGTTTTTGCGCAATCATTCTAATGTAGGCCATCTCTCTCCGCTCTCCGACTTCGTCGAGGTCTTGCCTTCTGCTCTCATCGCTACTTGGCCCGCTCTCATTGGAGTATCTCAAACTTGGTTCACCGACTTCAACAGGCATTACTGCATCAGTCCCATAGACTAGTGAATATGGCGTTTATCCTGTGCTTGTTTTTAGCATGGTGCGGTATGCCCATAGCACTTTCGGTAGTAGTTCCGGCCACAGTTCCTTGATGTTCTCAAGCTTCTTTTTCATGATGTTCAATATTGTTTTGTTGGGGGATTATTCCTGACCGTTGCCTGCAGGATGATATGGCACGGAGAGTATACATATATAACGTTGTTTTAAATCGCGTTATATATAAAATGATCACTCTTTTTTTTAGACACATTTATATCACACTTGTCCAAAAAGACCACGTTTATATTCCGGGCACCCAAAATAGCATATTGCGAATTCCTTGGTTAGTCTTTTCTTGGACCTATTTTCAATTTTATAGGTTCTTCTGTCTCCATCTTTCTTTTCCTATGCAGACTCTTACCTCAGTTATTATTTACAAAACAAAACCACTTAGACAGAAGCTTCTTTTTTTTTTTGAAAAAAAAAAAATATATATATATATATATATATATATTATATATATACACTTAGATAGATAATTACACAGAAGCTTCTGTTTGGAAAATTCGAAATTGTCAAACAAGACGAATAGCGTAAAAACTAAGACGAAAAGAATAAATTTTGCTTTTAACTTGGAACAAGAGATGGAAGAAGTCAGGAATTTTTATTTTGACAATAAAAGTAAAAAAAAAAAAAAAAAATTATCCTGAAGTTTATATTGTTAATTACTTTGTTAGTCAATAACTTCTGCTATTGAGATGGTGACGGGGGTACATAGAGTAATACTATATAATAACATAATTACAAAAACAAGTGCTTTCATTTGTCGTCGATGGTTGATATTTAATTCATCTTCCCAGTACACTCAAACCTCTTTATAACATGCGCGTTTGTTCCAAATATTTTTAGATGTTATAGCAAAGTACTGTTATAGAGAACATACATTATAATATAACATGAAAATTAATTCTGCAAAAATATATAATATATGGGGATATTGTTATAAAAAAGTCTAACCGAAGTATATTGCTATTATTAGAACTTAGAAGCATTCCTAAGAAAACAGCGAGAACGATGCACCTACTACTTAACTTAAAAAGCACTATTTTCTTCCAACAATGGCCTCATAAAAGAAGTATTTTATACGTAAAAGCAATGTTAATATATATTAATGTTTGTGGGTAGATTTTGTGTATGTGTGTTGTCCTATTTTCTTAATTTCTTGTCCTCTGTTTCATCAAAAAAAAAAAAAAAAAAAAAAATCGTTGATTGATTCAACTACTATACTGTCTTTTTGCATTCACAATTGACTCTTCATTTAGAGAAAAATTATCAAAAAATAGTACTCCAGTTTTTATATTCATTTTATGTTACACCATTATCATAGACGTGGAGTTAAAATTTTCAATTTGACGTATATACCTTATAAGTTTCAACTCAAAAATATTAACCTAATTTTGAAAACTCAGTTTAATAAAGAACTTATCACGTCAAAGTTTAATCAATTCATTAAATGAATTAAAATTCTTGAAATTTACGGAAGTCATGTAAAACTACGTACATTATTGTTAATGGACTAGTATATTTTGATATGTTGAAAAATTAAAGAGTATCATATAGTTGGAACACATAAGGAGCATTACTATAACTGGCTACTTGATTATTACTATAAAAAAAAGATCATGATGAACGTTAAAAGGGTAGTCTTCTCCAATAGGAAAAACTTACATCTAAAAATTGTGTAACTTCTATAAATTGACAATATAAAAGAATATGTATATTACTAAGTCACCAATATATATTAAGTCTAAGCAATAATATAAAAATAAGACTGGCTATCTGTTACAATAAGTTGAGCTATAATAACAATATTAAAAGGTTTTATGGGTAGCTTGATGCATTAAGCTCCTGCTATGCGCGGAGTCCGGGGAAGGGCTGAACCACAAGGATCTATTGTACACAGTCTTATCCTGTATTTTTGCAAGAGGTTATTTCCACGGCTTGAACCCGCAAGTTTCTGATCACGTGAGAGTAATTTTACCAGTTACTCTAAGGCTCCGCTTCAATTAAAATGCTTTATATTATCGGTATATATAAGAATAAAATAAAACGTGAATGTAGCTTGTAATACCTACCATTAACTTGCGTATGATCATCCGACAGACGTGTGGAATATATGGATATCATATAGGTGCAATCTAGGAATCAGTTTTTGTTTGTTTTCATTATAATAATATTACCATGTGAATTTCGCCATTTATCAACATGTTGACAGGTATGAGCACTTGACAATTTTTTACAACTATAATTATAGCTTTTTGGTAACCCATTAGTTAGATGTCATTAGTGATGTATCAAATACTTGATTATTTTAGGACAGTTTCCTTTTTCTCGGCATTTTTTTTACTGTATAATTGTTTTTCTTCCTTTTTTCTTTTTGTATATAATTATAGGTTTTGTAGCCAAGTAAGATGTCATTAGTGATGTATGAAGTACACTATTCTTTTTCAACAAGTTTTCCTTCTTTCAACATTTCTTATTAATTGTGTAATTGATTTTATTCCCTTCTTATCATCATATTGACAGGTATGAAAAGCATGTTATTAATGGTGTACTACAAGTAGCCAGGCAGCGAAGTTTGGTGTCGAGTGTTGCAAGCACTTTTGAAGTGAAACATATCATTTTTATTTGTTTTTTGTACTTTTCGCAAAGATAAAATAGAGATTATTTCGATAAGATCAGTCCGGGACTCTAATAACTCTCTTTACTTCAAAGCTTAATAATAATCAACATCCCCAAATGCCTTTATAAAAAAAAAAGTAGGGAGGTAGAAACTTCTTAAATCACTATGAAAGGGCAACGCACATTCAACCAAGAAACAATTTAATTGACTAATGACTATGACTTGAGTAATAAACAAGTAGTATTAGATATATTAGCAAGTAGATAAGGAACAAAGAATATGGTAAAGATTAAAATTATTTCCAAATAAATAATAAAGTGGACCTTAATAAAATCAGGGTAGGCAGAAGCAGACAAAGACTGTTAATAGTAATCGTAGAAAGAGATCCAAAGTTCAGGAAATGGGAACACATAAAAAGAGGAACGCAGCACACAAATGTTGGCTGTATCATTTTTGAACAACAACAACAACACCCAAAAAAAGAAAAACAAAATTACATTTATTCCTTTCTCTGGCTCCAAACCATAGCCTCCTCCGAAATCTCCAACTACCATTTCCTGTTTTTGTTCTATTTTTATTACTGTAACATATAGAAAGACGAAGGTGAAGCAGAACTTAGTTCGCTTCTCCATTCTCCTTTTCAGTCTACTCGTAGCAGCTTGTTGGTGTCCTTTCGTAAAAAGAAAATGAATTTTGCTAGATCAAATATACTATTACTAACAACATTATTGATTTATTTGGTCAGTTTTGCTTTAATTTGTGAAGCCGATCCTCGGATTTCAGAAGCTGGACTTGTCTGTGGTACGAACAGAACATCACCGGCTGTGATAATTCCTCAGTTCGTTAAATTAATGGAAGTTGTTTCACAACGAGTACCGGAACACGGATGGGGAAGTCACGGCGTAAATTCAACAAATATTTCAATTTTCGCATTAGCAAATTGTTATCAAGATCTTCCTCGTACAGATTGTCTTTTATGTTACGCAGCAAGCCGCACGAGGCTACCACGTTGTCTTCCTGGTAAATCTGGTCGAATTTATCTCGACGGTTGTTTTCTTCGTTACGATATCTATGATTTTTTCAATGAAACAACTGATTCGAAAGAAGATAAAGTGAATTGTAGTAGCTCAATTGGATTGGCTAGTGGACAAGAATTGGCTACGTTGAAGGTTACTGCGGGTAATTTGATCACAAATTTGACGGGGACAGCGGTGGCGAACGGTGGTTATGCGGTGGCGCATTTGAACGGAGTTTATGGATTGGCACAGTGTTGGAAAACTGTGAGTAAAAAAGGTTGTAGGGAGTGTTTGGATAAAGCAAGTAGAGAAATTAAAGGATGTTTTCCTAGTAGAGATGCTAGAGCTTTAATTGCTGGTTGTTATTTGAGATATTCTACTCAGGATTTTCTCAATGATCCATCTGTGGGTAATAGTAGTGGTGAGTCTTTAATTTCCTCTCATTTCATAATAGAAATTATGTTTTTTGTGAAATTAATAATTTTTTTGGAAAATTAATTTACTGGAGTGCTCAGTATGAGTATCTCTGTTTTTCTTCTTTAATTTGTTAAAACAAATTGGATTTTACTTATGAAACCGTTTTATCTGCAAATCACTATCTCTTCTCATTTGAAGATGTTATTTTCAAAGATATTTTTGTACTCTCTTCGTCCCATTTTAAATGTTTTTTTAGCTAAAAAAAAAATATGTGTTAAATTATTTCCTGGACCAGTTTTTTGATGGCATTATTTGGTTCAAGAACACTTTTCCGCTTTCATCTTTTAGTTAAATTCCAAAACAAATTCAGAATGCAAAGTTGATAAGTTTAATCTGCAATCTTTTTCTCACCGAACGCATTGTATTTTTGAAATTACAGGTTAAAAATTTATTACTTCTTGAAATTTTAATAGCTTTTACACTGATATCTATATGTAGTGTAAAAAATATTGGCAGCTAAACCCAATAAATATGGCTGCATCAACCTCTGGTCAAATTTTCCTATTTCTTAGATTTTCTTTTGACAGCATCATTAATTAGTATAATGTAACTTTGAAATGCCATATTTTTCTAAAGTTTCGTGACCTTCAATTCAAACTTTTCCTATTATATAAATTGCGAATTTGGTTGTCAAAATTTGGCTACGTTACTTTCTGTGCCCCTCTTTTGACTTTCTCCTTAAGACTTTTCTCTCTTCTTTTCCACCAAAGCAAATCACATTTCTTCATTTTTTTAAATCAAAATGCTCTTATTTTCAGGGGTAAGCAAAGGAGTCATAGTAGCTATTGTTCTTGGTGTGACAGCTTTAATAATGCTGGCTCTCTTCGTTGCTTACGCAGCTCGTAAAAGATCATTAACACGAGAACGAGGTATTCCTATCATCAAAATATTAAAATAAAATAATTTTTTGACTATACTGTTACAGTTGATAACGTAACAGTAATTCTTTTGTTGCATCATCGCAGAACGCATTAATCTTGGCAAAATATCGAGTTCATACAACAGGTCAAGTTTGAATTATAAATATGAAAATCTTGAGAAGGCAACAAACTACTTTGATCCTTCAACTAAAGTAGGGCAAGGAGGAAATGGTTCTGTATATAAGGGAACTCTGCCAAATGGGAATGTTATTGCAGTTAAGAGACTGTTTTTCAATACAAGACAATGGGTTGATGAATTCTTCAATGAAGTTAATCTAATCAATGGAATTGAACACAAAAATCTTGTTAAGTTGTTGGGCTGCAGTATTGAAGGCCCCGAGAGCTTGCTCGTATATGAGTTTGTACCAAATAAGAGCTTGGACCAATACCTCTTTGGTAATTGTCTTTCTCCTCCTCCTTTTTTTCGAATTAATTTCACGTATTGTCACTAAACTTTACTCATTATTGCGACGCCGTTTTGAAGCTATTTTTTTTTATATATTAAAGTAATTAAACTTCACCCAATGTATAACAGTAAAGTCACCTTGATGGGCAACTTTAGTCGTTATAGTGTAAAAGGTTGAATGATTTTATGTTATCATGGATAAACTTCAATTAATTTGATATAAAAAATATAGTATTATAATTTTACTATTATAGTGAATAAAATTTAGTGATCATACAGAAATTACTTTATTCTCATATATTTAGAGCAGCTGCATTCTACGGAAACAACTTCTTTGTCTTTTTGGCGGTAGGTGTTGGGCTAAAAACTAGCCCAAATACACTTTTAACATGATGTGATATTGTCCATTTTGAGCCAAGCCAGCATGATTTTCTTCAAAAGGTCTCGCACCATGAAGAGATCCCTACTCCTTATATATAGGCTCCCGGTCTTTTCAGTTACTAATGTAAGACTTTGTTCGCACACTCAACGGTAGATTTAAGGTTTGCGTACACTTTACCTTCCACAGACCCCACAGGTGGGATTACACTGGGTGGTTGTTGTTGTGTCGTAGCTGCATCATTCTTACATTTACATCTCCAAGTAATAATGTAGTGACAATTGCAGACTTCTAATTGAGTTGTTGAATATTTTCTGATGTAGACAAGAACAAGATAAAGATTCTAAGTTGGGAAGAACGTTTCCATATTATAGTTGGAACAGCAGAAGGCCTTGCGTTCTTACATGGAGGTTCAGAAATCAGAATCATTCATAGGGACATCAAGAGTTCCAATGTACTTCTCGACGAAAATCTGGAAGCCAAGATCGCTGATTTTGGACTTGCGCGGTGTTTTGCAGCTGATAAAACTCATCTTAGCACTGGAATAGCTGGCACATTGTAAGATAAAATACATTTCTCATTACAATTCACCAACAATGGTTCTCTCTTTTTACTTAGATTGTGATTTTTAATAATTTTTTTTTGGTTGTACAGAGGATATATGGCTCCTGAATACCTAGTAAAAGGACAGCTAACAGAAAAGGCTGATGTCTATAGTTATGGAGTGCTTGTTCTTGAAATTATTTGTGGCAGAAAAAACATTGCCTTTGCTGAGGACTCTGGATCTCTACTACAAACAGTAAGAATGCTGCAAATATTTCTTTGCTGTTAATTTCACCTATGTTCACTTTACTTTATCCACTATAATATTTAAAATCATAAAACTATTTTTTGTTACATTAAATTGAGTTTTACTTACTATAATAGTAAAATCACTAAATTTTACCAGCTATAACGACATCATCTCCCCATCAACGCGGTTTTTCCGTTTAGAGTGGATAAGATTTAGTAATTTTATTGTCATAGTGAGTAAACTTCCAAAACTTCAATAAAGAATTTGTAATTCAATGTAACAGTGGCAAAGCTAGAAAATTCAATAAAGGTGTTCCAATTTTGAATATTCTTTGTCAGTGAACTATACAAAGGTGTTCAAAATTTATTTTTTACTCAATAACAAGTAATATTTTACCTTGTATATAGTATAAGTCGAAAGGTATTCATTTGACCACCCTTGACCATACATAGCTTCGCCCTTATGTAACAACATGTAAAGTGAAAATATATAGTTATGCGATTTTATCGTTATAGTAAATAAAGTTCAGTGACCATACGTGATGTTATTCCGTTCTTGTCAGTATTAGCTTGAATTTGCTGGAACTTAGTAAATTTGTCATTTTAATTTTCAGGTGTGGAAACTTTACACAACAAATCAAGTTACTGAAGCATTAGACCCTCTGCTAAAAGGTGATTTTCCACGAGAAGAGGCATCAAAGGTTCTAAAAGTTGGGCTATTATGCACTCAAGCTTCTGTCGCTTTAAGACCATCAATGACTGAAGTTGTCCAAATGTTAACACGTGAAGATTATCAAATTCCAGAACCATGCCAACCACCTTTCTTAAATTCAAGTTTATTAGCTGGCGGCTCTCTTAAATCCAGCATAACAAGTTTAGTCTCAAATTCACTCTTTAAATTAGATGAATCTTATACCACAACTACAGGGACAGGGTCCTCTAGTATACAAAGTTCATCAGATGGACCACATAGAAGTGATGAATTCCTTCTAAAACAGTGAGAGAGATTTATTTTTTGCACTACATTTTTTTGTACATAGAGTTATTGAACATTTTTTTTTTTTGGTTTCACACTCGGTATTTGGTACTCGCATTAAAGTCCGACTATATCCGGATACGCGCCGGGTAAGACTCCATTTGGAAGGTGACGTTTCCTATCAAGATTTTTTTTATATTCACAACCCGAATATGAAACCCCTGATTAAGGGAGGAGCATTGTACCACATCCTATAGGACTAGTAGAGCATTTTTGTGATATATTTTGGATTTGTTGGTGAGAGGAATGATACAAAAAAGTGTAGACAGAATAAGCAGAGCGACATGTTTCGTTTTCAAAGAGGTGTGCTAAATGCTAAATGCTAATTGCTAAAAGCTAATTTATTGTCGTGCCATTTGCCAATTATGAAATGGTTTCATTAAGAATTAGGTGTATATGGGCGGTTCATTTGGACCCCATTTCAGCTATCATATGCCTACTAATTCATTTTCCTCAACCACCTGCATTTGTGGGTATTATAATGTCAAGCTCAAATCTATTTTAGATATGAATGTATTTGTTACCAGGAATCGATTTCGTAAGAGATTTAACGATACAATTCTTTTACTCTTTATTTATGTTTTTTTTAAAAGGTAGGACTTATGAGACAATTCATAATTAAGGGTGTGTTCGATAATAATGAAAGTTATTTTTCGGAAATGCTGTCTGAAAAATAACTGATTTTATGAAAATTATTTTTTTGATATTTGCTTTGTGAATAAAAATACTTTCTAATTGATAATAATATTAGCAAATCGGATAGGACATTCATAAACTCTTTAGTGCCAAAAATTGATAATAATGATTAAATGTTTATTAAAGCAGGAATATAAAATTAAGACCTGAAATACTCATAATGGAAGAAGCTTCTGCCCAAAAGTGAAGGAATTCATTTCTCATTCATTTTCTCCTTTTTGGAGGAATATACTTAATGATAAATTATTTTCCGTCATACCAAATAAACCCATAGTTTAGTTCGAAAGTGTAACAGCACAGCCCGCTAGTAATATTGTCTTCTCTTGGCTTGGGCTCTCACAGGTTTAAAATATGTCACTAGGGTGTTTTTGCCGATGTAGGGATTCGCCTAGACTCAACACTGAGGTTTGCCTCGCTTAACCGGGATTTGCCTAAAGTCAGTTGAACTTTGACTCACCATCAGCAAAGCTGACACAAAAGTGGCTCTAATACCATCTGTAACAGCCCAACCCGCTAGTGATATTATCCGCTCTTGGCTTGGGCCCTCACATGTTTAAAATGTGGCACTAGGGTCCAAGGCTTGTTAACTTATATACCCAAGCATCCCTCTTGTGTTTTGCCTATGTAGGGATTCGCCTAGACTCAACACTGAGGTTTGCCTCGCCTAATCGGGATTTGCCTAAACTCACTTGAACTCTGACCCACCATCGGCAAGACTGACACAAGAGTGACTCTAATATCATCTGTAACAGCCCAACCCGCTAGTGATATTGTCCGCTCTAGGCTTGGCTCTCACGGGTTTAAAACGCGTCATTAGGGTCTAAGACTTGTTAACTTATATACCCAACAATTTAAGGGTGTATATGGACCGAGTTGGTTCGATTTTTATCAAAACCAAACTAAACCAACTATATCGGTTTGATTGGTTCGGTTTTGTCGAGTTTTTCGGATTTTCGGGCTTTTTTGTTACATGAATATTATTCGAATCTTACTTTGTTAAAGTTATAGATAATGTTTTGATAAGTGAATATATGTTTAGTAAATATTGAAAAAATTGACAAACATATAATCTATTAAAATATTCCAGTGAGGGACATGATAGTTATTTTCTTAATCGTCTATTAATAATTTTCCGTCAATGAATGCTTTCAAGGATAACATATGAGAGAATCCCAAATATTTCTAAATTTTTTAAAGAAAATTTAATATAAAGTCCTTAAAATGTATATAAAAATTATATATTTATATGTCGGTTTTGGTTCGGATTTTTTTACTCTATACCAAACTTAGTAGGGTTTTTAATCGGTTTGAGTTGATTTTTTGGTTTGGTGCGATTTTCCGATTACCCAACATCCCTATTGTATTTTGTCGATGTAGGACTCTTGTCTAATGTCTGAGATGTTACGGATATGCTATTTCAAAACTCAATCAAATCTTGTTTATTTGAATCCAAGACTACAAAATCAACCTAATATAGATGAGATAGTCTGGGGTTCCTATAAAAATGATTATATTAAATGAACATTAATGGTGAAAATGATTATCAATCGATTTTGTTTTTTGTTGGTTAAATGGATAAAATAGAAATAAATCAGTTGATACGACATTTGAATGTCATATTGCAAATCGGCTGATAAGCGCTAGGGGTCAAGGGTCACTATTCCTTCTGCTCATGCTTGGCCGATTGTGTTGCGGGACCATAGCAGCTAAGCGTTGCAACATCCCTGTCTTAGGCCCCCCACTATCCTTAATGTCAACTAAATATCTGCCACATAAAAGAGCTCATTTACACCTTAAAATAGAGAAAACGCTCGGGTCGTTTGGTATGAGGTATAAATAGAAATAATGGTGGGACAAAAATTTAATATTACCTTAATACTTTATTTGATTAGTAAATTTAAGATAAGTTATTTCGAGATTAAAATTTATACCAGGATAACTTATACATTGTAGGGGGTGGAATAATTAGTGTCGGGATAACTTATACCTTCTTCTTAGAAATTATGCAAATGTCATTTTTAATACAACATACCAAATAGTGGATAAAAAATAATACCGAGATAACTAATCTCAGCATAACTAATTCCAGCATAACCTATATTCAAACCAAACGACCCCTCAGTGTTTTATCAGTATATGATATTTCCATATTTTCGATGAACCTATTTCCTTTTTGATCTGGTTAAAAAAAAAGACTATTTTCTAAATTTGAAAATAATTTAGATTAAACTTTCAATTCTATTCTTAATTAGAAAGCTATTATAACCCCACAAATATTCTGCACTCCCTTTTTGACTTGTTTAGGACATTCAAAAAATAATCTTCATTTTTTTTAAACTCTTTGCTCTTTCAAACAAGTTCACATAAATTGAAACGAAGAAAGTATATTAGTTGACTGCAGGAAAAGATGAGGCGATTCAACGTGGTCTTTTTCTCCCCCTTATCAACCTAAAGGTCGGTCTTTTTAAGTGTATACGGGTGAAATTGAGCTAATGGTGCATCCCGGCCTCCAACAAGATCAGCCAAGCTCGAGACATGGTGGCAAGGGGCCGAAATCGAGCCAAGTTCCACCGAGCTAGAATCCGGGGGCATGACGTCTGCCATCGAGAATGTCGAGGTCATGGGCCCGGAATCGGGCTAAACGACTTCGAAGAACATTGTCGGCAATCAAGCATAGTCAACAGAAGACCGAAATATCTGTGACCGATCAAATATCACAGCGGGGATCTCTGCACATATCGATAAGGAATCGACAATCAATAAATCAGAAGATTTTTACATTTTATAGAGTTGTATCTAAATTAGGACTCCCCTACTATATAAAGAGGTCTGATAATTCATGAATTACATTGTAACACGCACTCAAAAATAATATATTATTATTTTCTCTGTCACTTGCTCTTGCTCTTTTTCACTGGTGCTAGTCGCGGTGAGCCTAGTTCGAGAGTAATTATCTCACTAAGGCTGGAACTATCCAACTCGTGTGATTTGAATTTATTTTAGAGGAATTTTCAGAAATCGCTATTGTTTAGTGACTATTAATTTCCTATAGCTACAATACAATAAATGTGATATTCAGCTACGAAATTATTAGTTACGATGCAAAAATCGTCACTAATTATTCTTTTTTCGTGACGAAAATTATATTTCGTGCTTAAATACATGAGCCACACACTTTTAGTGACAAAAAACAAAATTCAGTCGTTAAAAATTTGTCCACTAAAGTTTCCACCAAGAAATGAGTTGGCGCCATTTATTGATTAACATTAGCGACGAATTTAAATTATTAGTGACACATTATTTTGTCACTAATAATGTATCAAATTTGTGACAAACCATTATTTGTCTTAAAATAAGTTAATGTTGGATGCGAAAAAATTTTGTCACAAAAAATATGTTGTTACAATAGCGACAAATTAAAATTTGTATTTAAACATCGTAAATTATTAGCTAGGATAGAAATATCGTCACTAATTGTTCACTTTTCGTGACAAAAATCTTATCCGTACTTAAATACATGAGAATCATATTTTTAGTGACAAAATATAAACTTTGTAGCAAAAGTTTTGTCTACTAAAGTTTTCTACCAAAATGATGGATTGGCGCCAAATATTAAATAACATTAGCCACAAAATTAAAGGTATTAATGACAAACTAATTTTGTCACTAATGTTATAGAAAATAAGTGACAACACATTATTTGTCTTAAAATTAGTTATATTTTAATTATAAAAAAAAATCGGTATTAAAATTATGTAGCTAAAATAGTGACAAATAGAATTTGTAGTTAAATAGCGTAAACTTTAGCCACGATTTTTTTTATTTTTTGTAACCTTTGTTTTTGTCACTAATAGCAAATAATTAGTGACAATCATCGTATTGTCTTTATTTAACCTACGAAATGATTAGCCACTATGAAAGTTTTTGTCACTAATTATTGATTATTCGTGACAAAAACTGTATTCCTACTAAATGCATAAGGGACCTACTTTTAGTTACCAAATACAAATTTTGTAGCGAAGGTTTGGTCTATTAAGGTTTTTCCCACCAAAAAATATGGATTGGCAACTTGGCGTCAAATATTGAATAACATTAGCCACAAATTTAAAACTGTTGAATGTTGTATATAATTTGTGACAAAACCATTATAATTTTGAGAATGCTTTTTAAATTTTAATTTATTCCTTCCAGAAAAGTACCAAGCTTATTTGATTTAAATATAGAAAACATACGTACAATGTATGTGCGTAAAAACTACTACTATAACTATAATTAATTTTTTTGTAAATCATTATTTTCTTGTATTTATTGTTTTATCTTTTTAATTAAGTAAAAAGCTTTATAATACCTTGTATAGTGATTGAATACACTAAACTGTCACGTGATTCAAGAATTTACATATACATAAAATAAATTATATTTATCCTACTTGTATAACGTAATTATCTAACGAAGGAGATTCAATTGACCCTCCTTCAAAACACTTAGCTCCGACATTGCTTATTATAATAGTCAAATATTTAAAACTATTTTTAAGCGCTAAATATAATTTTGTAATTAAAATTTTTGTGTTTGTCAAAAAATACTAATAAATATTTTTTTTTCCGTTAAAATGATAGAAACGTCGTTAAATTAAACGAGTTTAAAGAATTCACTAGTGTTAAAACCCGCACGATGCGCAGATATTTTGACAAAATATTAATCTCATACAATTATGACCTGGTATATTATATTATTTGAATAAATATTAGATGTTATTTTATTTCTACGGTATGCAAAAAATATAACAAAATCTATACAAAAGCAAAGGATACACATCATATTGTAATTAAACAATATTTACCTTTTATTAACTTGTCAATTGGCTTAATATTTGGATACTACTTCTCTTTTAATATAACATAGATATATATTTTCTTACTTTGAGTATATTCTTATTATTTTTAAATTGATGTCATATTGTTCGAAATTCTTCAATTGTCAAAATTAATCAATAATTTTTTTGAATGCTATTTACTTATCTTTTATTTTTTAATCAATTCAAAGTATAGAAATCCTAAAATTATCTTTATCCCCCCCCCCCCCCCCCCCCCCCCCCCCCCCCCCCAAGCCTTTTGTTATTTTTATAAAAATTTACCAATATTTTTAATAATTATTATTTTATGATATATATATATATGCTAGATATTTTAGTTATGTGTATATGTACGACTTTTTTTATCATAATTCTAATTATAAGTCTTATATTTTTATACTTTCCTACAAAATTTATATTTTATTTCCTTTTTTGTTCCTTACTTATCTAATTGTATTATCCATTGCTTAGTATTATTAAATTATTATATGAGTATTTAGTAAATTATCAGTTTAATATAATACAATGGATATAAATTTGTTTTACTCTTGAAATTTAACTCTGACTTTATCTTGTATGACTTTTTCATAATTATTTCGTTATTTAAATTTATAAATAACATTTTTGAGTATTATTTGTTTACTTAATTTTATCAAGTAAATTTAAAGTGTCGATAAAATCACATTGTATCTATTCTCCTCTTTATACATCAGTTTTTGTTTTACAATACTTTAATTTTTTTATTTAGAGTTTATCTATAATACAAATATTATTGTACTATTTTTTTAAATGGATGGTGTTGAATTAGTTCAAATGATAAACAGAGAAGTTCTTTATTATATGTCATAAATTTACTAATACTATTGTTTTAAATATTTGTAAAACTCCAACTTGAAACTACTCCCCTATTTGAATGGATAGTTTTTTTTTCCTTTTTTTATTATATAAATTTTCATTTTTTTATTATAGCTAAAAAAATTATTTTAAAATATTTGTAAAACTCCAACTTGAAACTATTCCCCAATATGAATGGATACTTTTTTTCCTTTTATTTTATTATAGCTAATTATAAGATATCTGTATTTATAATGTAAATAGAGTAACAAATTAATTAAAACTTTAAAATTCAAAGGTTTTTTAGTTAGAATGAGAGTAACCAAAACTATTCCCCAACTTGAATATGTAGTTTTTTTTTGTGTTTAGTTTTTAATATTTTCGTTCTTTTTACTGTAGCTAATTTAATTTTTTCTTATTTTTATTTGTAATTTAAAATAATTTTAAAACTCTAACTTGAAACTATTCCTCAGTTTGAATGCCACTTGAAAAATATTTTGTTTTAACAATGCCACTTGACTTCTTGTATTTTTCATTTGAATGGAAAGTTATTTCATTTCTTTATTTTTTAAAATAATTTTAAAACTCCTACCTGAAACTACTACTCAATTTGAATGGGTATTTCTTTTATTTATATATTTCCGTTTGTTATTATGGCTATTTATTTTTTCATTTGTTCTTTTATTTTAATATATTTTAAAACTCCAACTTGAAACTACTTCCCAATTTGAATGGTAATTTTTTCGTTGTTTTATAGCTAATTATACAATATCTATATTTATTCATCCAAATAGAGTAATCAATTAATTAAAATTTTAAAATTTAAAAGATTTATTAGTTAGAAAGGTAATTTATTTTGTCTTAAAGCTCCAAATTGAAACCACACCCCAATTTGAATTGGAAATTTTTTATTTCTTTATTTTTTTTTATTATAAAATAATTTTAAAACTCCAACTTGAAATAATTTCCCAACTTGAATAGGTAGTTTTTCTTATTATTAATATTTTCGCTTTTTTATTGTAGCTAATTTAATTTTTTCTTATTTTTCTTTTTTTTATTTTGAATAACTTTCAAAACTCCAACTTGAAACAATTCTCCAATTTGAATGAGTAGTTATTCTTTCATATTTTCATTTTTTAAATATATCTAATCATAAGATATCTATATTTATTAATTCAAATAGACTAACCAATTAATTCAAAATTTAAAATGTTTTTTTTTTTAGTTAAAAAGGTAATTTATTTTGTCTTAATAATGCCACTTGGCTTTTTATGGTTATGCCACTTGTCTTAATAATATTCTTTTGCCTCTCCTTTTATTATATATAGATAGATAGTTTTCTTAGAAACATATGGATATTTAATTCTTTAAATTAGCAAGTATTTAGTACTATGAAATTACTAATGTGATTTTATTAACTTGTCAATTAGCTTAATATTTTGATACTACTTCTCATATATATATATATATATGTGTGTGTGTGTGTGTGTGTGTGTGTGTGTGTGTTTTCCTTACTTTGAGATTATTTTTATATTCTTTTAAACTTATGTTATACGGTTCAAAATTATTCAATTTTCTAAATTTATCAATAATTTTTTAATGTTCTTTACTTATATTTTATTTTTTAATTAATTAAAAGTGTAAATCTCCTAAAATTATCTTTGTCCCCCTATTTTCATACATTCTCTTCTACTCTAATATTAGATTAGTTTTCTCATTTTATATTTTACTGAAAATTAAAATAATATAATATAGCTTTTACTAGATTACAATTTTGAATTCATCAAAATTTTAGAGAGATAAGCCTTCTATTATCTTTATAAAAACTCTACCAATATTTTTAATAATAATTATTTTATGCTTATCTTATGTATAAATATCCTAATAGTATTTTTATATTTTTGTATTTTTCATTATGAAAATTATGTCTTCTATTTATTATTCGTATATATAGTTTTACGATATCGCTTGAAATTCTTTTTTGTAAAGTATTCTTCATTTTTACTACTTGTATGTAATTCTTTGATGAAGGAGATTC
>MDKI01155970.1:0-52552 GCA_005239505.1 Nicotiana paniculata | reverse complement strand
ATTTTATCATTAAAGCTCATAAAATGCGAGGGATATAATGCTTAAAATCACGAATTCTAGCCATACATCAATAGGAGCTGGTGGTGCACTATAGGATGGCTGCCCAAAAGGAGGTACATAAGAACCACGCCTTACTGAAGCACCGTGGGATACCTGAAGCACTGAATGGAACGACCTGGGAGAATGGCCTCTAGCAAAAGTACACCCAGCTCCAGATGAGGCGCCGATGAACCCATCGGAATGACGAGGCCTCTTATTTGACCCCTGACCTCCCTGTTTAAGAACCATCTCAACTCGTCTGGTGACATTGGCCGCATCCTGGAAAGAAATCTCGCTCCCAGTCTCCTTATCCATCTATAATCTTATAGGTTGAGCAAGTGCCTCAATAAACCTCCTCACCCTCTCTCTATCTCTCGATAGGAAGTATAAGAATAGCATGACGGGCTAGATCCACAAAAAGGGTCTCATACTGAGTAACAGTCATGCTGCCCTGCTAGAGACGCTCAAAATGACAGCGTCGCTCCTCTCTCAAGGTGATAAGATGAAACTTCTCTAAGAAGAGATGTGAGAACTGGTCCCAAGTAAGAGTAGGTTACCCAGATGGTCTGCTCAACAAATAATCCCTCCACCATTTCTTGGCAGAACCAGTCATCTGAAAAGCAGCAAAGTAGACCCCATTGGTCTCCAATATACCTATGTTCCGAAGAACCTCATGATAACTATCAACATACTCCTAGGGATGCTTTGAAGTAGCACCACTGAAATGAACTGGAAATATTTTGGTAACCTATCCAATCTCTATAAGGCCTCAGAAGACATAACTGACCCATCACCGGGCTGTGCCGGAGCAACCGGATGGACTACTCCGACTGGATAAGCTGCTGGAGTTTGAAACTGGGAGCCATCTGCTACAGAGTGTGAGTAGCAGGAGTTTGGGCTCCTTCTCTAGCCTGAGATACGGCTGGTGCCATGGGGAATACGCCAGTCTGGGCCACACTCTCCATAAGGACCACCAATCGGACCAAAGCATCCTGAAGCACTGGGTGGCAATGAACCCTTCCGGGACCTGAGCTGGTCCAGCAGGAATAATTTGAGTTGGAACCTCCTCATCAAACTCCACCTTAGGCTCCAAAACTGAAGCTGCTGCTTGGCCTCTAGGCTGAGCCCTGCCCCTACTTCGGCCTCTGGCATGACCTCCGCCTCGACCTCTGCCCCTCGTAGGAGCTTTTACTATAGGCTCTGGCTGCTGCTCATCTGAAGAAGCGGTACGCGTTCTCGCCATTTGCAAGAGAATAAGAACATGAGATTTCAATCAGTATTGAGAAAACCATACCGCACGACAGAGTTGAGTAAAAGTGGAATTTGTTCCTAAACTTCATATCTCTGGGAGATAAGTACAGACGTCTCCCTACCGATCCTCCATACTCTACTAAGCTTGCTCGTGACTCGTGAGACCTATGTAACCTAGTTCTCTGATACCAACTTGTCACAACCCGAAATTCCCAGCATCAGGATTGTGATGGTGCTTAACAGTTCACTTACTAGGCAAGCCAACATTAGAATATTTTTACTTCTTTTAGCAGTTTTGAACAATAACATTGATAATGAACTGAAATAATAAATATGTTCTAAGTACAAATGCGGAAATTAAATAGCCAATCGTCTATTACAATTTCCTGAATCTAGTGTCACGAGTTCACGAGCGTCTAAAATAATATACATAAAGGTCCGGAATAAGTATAAAAGTGTCATAATGGAATTATACAGCTAAGAGAAAAGAGGATGAGGAGTGCAGGTGTTGCGGGCGCTGAACAACCATACCTCAAGTCTCCGCAATATGCGATACGGGCTCACTAATGATCGTTGTTGGTACCGTCTCCAAAATTTGCACAATGTGCAGAGTGTAGTATCAGTATAACCAATCCCATGTACTGGTAACTGCCGCGTCTAACCTCGACGACGTAGTGACGAGGCTAAGGCAGAGCATCTATACAAAACCTTTACGCAGTATATCAAGGACAGGATAATGGAACTACCGAACATAACCAAACAACCAATTGAAACCGATAACCACAACCTCTAGAGTGAGCCAGTGTCATCCAGAATTATCAATCCTCAATATATCAGATAATGAAAGAAATAATGGAAAGAAATGTAGTTCAGGAAATAGAAACATATAGTTTTGTTGTGGCGCGCAATCCGATCCTACCAGACATCACAAAATTCTCCCTTATTCCTCCGTAATAATAATAGTAAATAATATATATATATATATATATATATATATATATATATATATATATATATATATATATATATATATATATATATATATATATATGTTGCGTCACATAACCCGATCCCACCGGACATCAATATCAATAGGATAATTTACCCTTATTTCTCCATATCAATCCACCCTTATTCCTCCTATTGCAGCGTGCAACTCGATCCCACCGTATAAACATATTCACCCTTATTCCTCCATATCAATCCTCCCTTATTCCTCATGCTGCGGCGTGCAATCCGATCCCACCATATCGGTACCATACACTCAATGTACATAGTTAATTTACAGTCTAAATCACAAGGACTTTACGATAACTAAATACCAAACTGAACCAAGCAAAGGAAACCTTGATCAATGTAAATCTACTCAAATAATACTACACAATGAGACCAATCTAGCAGTTTACAATTTAAAAGGTTCAAACAAGTCAAATTAAGCAAATAACACGGATTGGGGGACCTATGGGAAGAACTGACATAGCTAACAGGAGAAGATATTGATTAACATGTAGCAGTTAAGCATGGAAGCATTTAGATCATATAACAATTAATACAGGGAATATAACAACTAAAGAAAAGCAGTAAATAAAGGAAAACGAATAATTTGGCGACCCTCGGGCTCGCTTGGTCAAAACTCGAGGTTCGGACCAAAACCCATTCACCCCCGAGCCCGAATATGTAACTAGTTTCGAAATCCGACCCCAAATTGAGGTCTAAATTATAATTTCTCAAAAATCCCTAATTCTACCCAAACCCCCAATTTCTACCATGAATTCCTAGATTTTAGGTTGAAATCTTGTAGGATGAATTGATAGATTGGAATAAACGAGTAAAGAATCATTTATCTATGATTTGGGGAAGAAGTGGTCATTCAAAAATAGCCTAGAGGGTTTATTCATTTCAAGGTTTTGAAAAATGAGCAAAATCCTGTCTAAGTCAAGATTTACCAGCTGCAGCTGTCGCAAATGCGACCTGAGCTTCGCAATTGCGAAGCTCGCAAATGTGAGAAAGATATCGCAAATGCGAACCTGTTGCAGCCTTCACAAATGCGAAACATCTACTCACAATTGCAAACCTTAGACTTCCACAAATGCGGCATAAACCTCGCATATGCAAGAATCCCCAGTCATAGACCATGCCCGCAAATGCGATGTTTCTTTCCAATTGCGAGGCATGCATTTGCTAGCCAGACCTCGCAAATGCGAGATCTGCAGACCTGAAGCACACCATATATTTTTCCTAAGTTCATTTTACTTCCTAGCCTATCAAAAACTCACCCGAACCCATCCAAACCAAACATGCACACAAGTCTAAAGGCGTCATACGAACTTGTTCGGGCGATCAAATCACCAAAATAACACCTAGAACTACGAATTTAGCACCAAATAACATGAAATTCCCAAGAACACTTTGAAATTCCTATTTTCACAACCGGACGTCCGAATCACGTCAAACCAATTTCGTTTTTCACCAAATTTCACAAATAACAGACTTGTGCCGGGCTTCGGAACCAAGATATGGATCTGATACCAACAAGATCAAACATTAACCAATTTTTTAAAATCACAAAACTTTCAGTCTTTCAATTTTCTACAAAAATTCATATCCTGAGCGAGGGACCTCTGAATTCGATTTTGGGCATACCCCCAAGTCTCATATTTCACTACGGACCCATCAGGATCGTCAAAACACGGGTCCGGGTCCTTTTACTCAAAATGTTGACTGAAGTCAACTAAAATTAACTTTTAAGGCCAAAAATTATTATTTCATCAATTTTAAAAAGAAAAGATTTTCGAAAATACGTCTGGACTGTGCATGAAAATCGAGGAGGGTAAAAATGAGATTTTAAAGGGTAAAGAGCGCAGAATTGAGTTCTAAAACTTAAGATGACCTTTTGGGTCATCAATATTTTATGGGCTAAAATCAGATTGAGGAAGTTCGTCGTGCAAAGATAATTATTGTGAGCAATTTGCAAAAAATCGTGAGCAGTTTGGCCAAGGTCGACCCGTGATCAATTGCAATGAGTTTCCAAGCGATCAATCATGGCCGAGGTCGAGTAGTGTGGATAGAATTAACGACTACGTTTGTATTGGGATCATCATATGGAATATTCTATTGAATATTCCCTCTCATTGTACTTTTAGGGTTCTTTGGGAATATCCCCTCTAAATAGTATGCGAGATAAGGCAAAAGACATGTAATATTCTATATGATAAGAACTCTTTTGAAAAGCAAGCTCTCTAGATAAATACAAATAAAAACTTTCTGAAGAGATTCGACTTTTTGGATTATCTATTGTCATTCCCACCAGATCCGAGAAAGTGTTTACTATTCTCTCATATTCCTATCATCCATCACTACCAGAGGAAGCAATCATTCATCTCATTCAATATTAAGTGAGTCTTCCTCCTTATTTACATTTAGTGCCATTTACAGCTATTTAATACTTGATACCCCTTTCATATTATTGCATCCAATGCATTTATTGCTGGCACATCAAATCCACCACTCTACTGCTCACTTCCTTCATATAATTAATCTAAGATCTATAGTTATTAAATTTAACTATGATTAACTCCCTTTAATAATTGATTAGTTAGTTTAACCAAATATTGTCATTTCTTGGTCAAACAATTTGGCACCGTCTGTAGGGATTTCCTAGTCAGAGTCTCAGTTCCTTTCAGATCTAAAAAAACAATGCAAAACCTTGTCTTTCCTTGCGTGCATAGTCGTAACAGAGAAGAAAGGATGAAGTCAGTAGCCGGTCTTACTACCAACTTCCTAAACACCATCAACAAGGTCACTGAAACAAATGTTGAGGAAGTAATTCCAAATGCCTCCCCTCCCTCACGACAGTATCACAACCTCAAACGGTAAAGGGGCTCTACGTCCACAAAGGAAGAGGCACCATCAGCTGTGAAAAACATGCTTGAGGCATCGTTGACAAACACGCTAATTAGCATCCTCGACAAACCCTCCCAAAGGACGAATACAGAAGATGCGAGACTTTGCGTCGCACCAGTGACAAACGAGCAGAATGACCCTCCTCCTGTAACAGGTATTACTCATAATGTTAATAATGCAGGTGATGACATCCTCACATCCATTTTGAGGAAGATGAAGGAGATGGAGAACGAGAACAAGATACTCTGTGACCAAATGAAAGAGCATCAATAAAGGGTAGACAAAATACCAGGCACCCCAAAACTCTTACCAAACACGGACACCGGCCAGTTCGTTAAACGGCCATACAGTGACGAAGTTGCACCACACGCCATACCTAAAACCTTCAAAATGCCGATGTACCTGATAATGTACGACGGTACGACGAACCCTGAGGATCATGTAACCCACTATGTCGCCATAGTAAAAGGAAACGACCTCGCCAAAGAACAAATGCTTCCATATTGCTAAAAATGTTTGGTGAAACCCTCACCTGGGGAGGACTAACTTGGTATTAACTGGTAACTGCGCGCTCCATAGAGAGGTTCGAGGAATGGCCAGCAAGTTTGTAACTGCCCATGCCGGGTCTAAGAAAGACGAGGGTGAATGACATATTCTCCATTAAATAGTCACGCGGTGAAGGACTAAGTGATTTCCTCGCCCGATTCAACCATGTGAGGATGATCTTACCAAATGTATCAGAAAGAATGGTCGTAGCAGCTTTCTAGAATGGGTTAAACAGGAGCAGTTCAAGGGCGACCAGAAAATTGCTAAGCCGACTCATGAAATATCCCCCTACCACTTGGGACGAGATACACAATGCCTACTGCGCCGAAGTACGAGCTGATGAGGACGATCTCAACGGGCCAACTCAACGGTTGATCTCAATTCAAATGGAGTCCAGGAAAGACCGGAGAAATAACAAAAGGAGAGACCACGTAGGCCCATGACCCAACCGTGAAAGACATAAATCGTATGTCAGAGCCGCCATCATGCCACCCCCGTCATCGCAACGGCCCATATAGGCCGCAATCAGGGACTCACCGAAGAGAAAGAGGTATGCCTCTACTACTATCTGCTCACAATTTCTGTGTTTCTCCCTCAGAAATAGTCTACGCCCTGGAGAAGTTCGGCCCAAAAGTGAAGTGGCCGCAGAAGATGAGGTCCGACCCAAACACCATAAAATCAAACACCCTATGCGAATTCCACCAGGAACGGGGCCACAAAACCAAAATTGCATCACTCTAAGTTAAGAAGTCGTGAATATGCTTCACCAAGGACATTTGAGAGAACTTCTAAGCGACCAAGGATGGGAAAAATTCGCTCGAGGACGTGAACAACATCAGGGTCCACCAAAACTTCCTTCTCCAGATCGAACCATCCAAATGATCATCGGAGGAGGCGACGATGCGTCAATCAACAACGTAAAATTCACGACCACCCACAAGATGAAGCGGTCTCATGAACGGTATGACAAACTCGAAGAGAGTATCATGTTCGATAAGTCATATACCAACAGTTTGGTCTTTCCTCATTATGACGCCCTTGTTATTACTTTACGCCTCTTAGATACTGATGTATAACATATTATGGTCGATGACAGAAGCGGAACGTGCATTGTCCGCCCTCGACTTATCGCACAAATGAAACTCAAGGATAGGATAGTGTCACGCTGAATCACACTAACGGGTTTTAACAATGCAGTTGAGCGGGTATCTGGATAAATCACGCTACATGTCCTGGCCGTTGGCGTCACTTTGGAGACTATATTTCACATCATGTATCAAAACACGATGTAAAACGCCATCATAGGTCGACCTTGGATACACTTCATGAAATCCGTCCCATCTAGATTATACCAAGCCATCAAATTTCCCACACCTTGGGGAGTATTCAGCATCCGTGGAGAGCAACACGCTTCCCAAGAATGCTATCGCATCGCCCAAGACAGCACATACACCTAACAACTAAAGGGCAAAGCCAATGAGGCATAGCAATTAATAGGGTCGAGGTCAGGTGGTGACAAAGGGAAAGACGTCATAAGGGACCTCGAAATCATAGAGGCCACGAGATCAACTGTAGAGGATCTCAATATTGTACAACTCGTCAAGGACGACCACAGCAAAAAGGCATATATCATCCACAAACTTTAGGAACCAGGTAAATTCCACCAATTTTTATCTTAACAATGTAGATTTGTTTGCCTTATCCCATGCAGATATGCCAGGTATCCCGAAAGAGATAACGACCCTTAAGCTTAATATCGACCCATTTTACCCCTCAGTACGATAAGTTAGGCGGAATTCAATTCTGCAATAAATGATGTGTTCCGTGAAAAGGTTGAAAAATTGCTAGAAAATGGCTCTATCAGAGAATCAAAGTATCCCAATTGGTCGAAAATGTGGTCATGGTGAAAAAAAAAGAACGGAAAATGGCGGATGTGTGTGTACTTCACGGATCTGAGCAAAGCATGCCCGAAAGACTCATTCTCGCTGCTCCATATTGACCAGCTCATTGACGCAACGTCCGGGCACGAGCTATTAAGCTTCTTAGACGCCTACTCGGGCTATAACCAGATCCTCATCGAAAAGGAATACTAGGAAAATACCACCTTCATCACCCACCACGGGACATACTGCTACAGGGTGATGCTTTTCGGACTGAAAAATGTAGGGGCGACGTATCAGAGGTTGGTAACAAAAATGTTGAAGAATAACACAGAAAAACCAAGGAAGTATACATAGACACATGTTGGTCAAGTCAAAAAAGAAATAGGATCACGTCGACCACTTGAAATAGGCGTTATACATACTCAGATGATATGGTATTAAATTGAACCTTTAAAAGTGAACCTTCGGCGTAACCTCGGGAAAGTTCCTCGGCTTCTTAGTATCACAACGAGGCATCGAAGTTAACCCCGACCAAATCAAAGTTATCGAAGGAGTACCGGAGAACTTAACCAGTAAAAAATAGGTACAGAAGTTGACCGGTCGTATAGTCACCTTGTCAAGATTCATCACGCGGTCCTCCGACATACGCCATATATTTTTTGGCGTACTAAAGAAGGATAATGGACTCCAATGAAACTTTGAGTGCATCAACACCTTGAAGAGTTAAAGGCATACATATCTTCACCCCCACTGCTCGCTAAAACAGAACCTGGAGAACGTCTCCTTATTTACCTGGCCGTGTCCGATGTGGCAGTAAGTGCGGTCTATCGTGCCCCTCTTTTTCCTCTCCTTTCGGATTAGTCAGGGTTTTTGACATTATTGAGACAACTAATTTCCTTTTGGGAAAAAGGGATATAAGGAATTTGAAGAGTCACCACCTAACGAATTAAGGTGTGTTAGGGAACTTATTACGGGCCATTTGTAACACTAATTGTATAACCAGAGATTGGGTAAGGGTTTGAAGTTACTTCAAGGGGAAGGTGTTAGACACCCCTCGAAGTCCACAACTGTGGGTCCCGGCCAAACTTACTTTGTGAATTAAACAAGTGCAAATAAATAGTCTAAGCACACATATGTAAATGAATAAAGGTTTTAAACAGATTAGCAGTCTAAGCACACATATGTAAATGGGTGAAAGGTTTTAATAGATTGGCAGTCTAAGCACACATATGTAAATGGGTGAAAGGGATCCTAATTTGTTTATCCTATAGGATTATATCCATGCAATGCCCGATAATCACTCCTCAATGAGGGGATACACGTTGCATTAGCGCACTGGTCATCATATCATTTTCTACCCATTATCCCACCCCTTAGCGGTTATATAAGCGAGTTGATTAATGAGCTCTAAGCGTGATGTTACCCATCCTTTCCTTGTGGTCCCGGAGGAGTTTAAGACCTCTAAATATAGGAAGTTCTAGACAACCCCTAAGGTATTCAAAAGGGAAAAATCTAGGCGACAACAAATAACACATAAGACAATCAAATAGGGAAGAAGTTAAGGGGCTCATGTTTGCCTCCACATGTATAGACAAATAAGCAGCACACCTCAAACACAGATTTAGGTAATTTCAGAGAAAGAGTCCCAGGACAGGATGTCTAGATGAACATTAATACACAGAATATGCAACACTGTTTTACAAATTCAATGGCAGGTCCCTAATCAGTTTGCTAGTGATTTTAAAATCCTGTAAAACTTAGAAATAAACAATCAAAAATAAAGTTTCCAATTTTACGCAAGGAGATTAATTACTTGAGGCTTTCCTAGGCGTGAGACTATACGCAATCACAGTTATAGGAGTTATATAAACAATTTGAGATTATTTCAATCTATGGGCATGCTGATCTAAGTGATACAGATTATAACAAGTGATTTATACTAATTATGTATTTAGATACCTGATACCTATACATAAGGATGTTTTAAACCCCTTTCATGGAAAATTATTTATTTAGTCGAAATAGACATGATTTAAACAGATGCAAACAGAGTCCTATGAAGAGGATATCTAATGCACACAGAGATGACTGTCTTATTAGGCAGGATTATTTAGTAGCAGGATTTCTAAATGATAGTATTGATGCTGAACTAGAAACTAGAATAGTGATATATGACATGTGATATGCTAAAGTGATAAACGTGAATACCCTAAACAAGATGTCTAGTGCATAGGTTTGGCATGGTTTGAGTGCAAATAGACTCATCCATCCTAGAATATGTTTTCTAATGAAAATTTGCATAATGTAAAAGCCTAAAGCATGATTCCTAACTAGATTTTCCCACAGAATTATATAGCTACCCTCATTTTTTACTAGTTACCCCAATATCTGTCTACAAATAATTATTACAGACCAATAAATAAATTACATAAATGGAACAAAAATTGAACTATAGGGAGCCTGGAATAGGCCCAAGGCCAACCTGGTAAGGCCATGCCTTCAATAGTCTCAAATGCCAAGTATTTCATAGCCAAGTTTTTGTCCAGGTGTGTCAGAGTTCCCTAAGGACCTTAAGGATCCCTGGTGTGCCAGAGTTCGGAGGAATCTCATGGGATTCCTTGGCAGTACACACACTGGAGGGGCAAAACCTATTGTTCTAGGATTAAAGTGAGAGTGCTTGACATAGGTTTGAAAAGGTTTTGAAAAGAAAGCAGTATTGAAATGACTCTACAAGAAAGAGGTTTTCTATAACAAAAAAAAAGTAGAACTGATTTAGTAGTAAAATTAGTTTGAAAGCAATGTGAACACTTATAGAAAATCAGCAAACAACCTAATTGGCTACAGAACAAGCAGGTCCAACAACACTTAACAACGAATTTCACACAGGGGTTATGGGAATTGGGGACACATAGAATACACATCAGTGTATAGTAGCAGCACATAAACAACAGAATGAACAAAAGTTTTCAAGAGTTTTATAGGATTAAGAAGTTAGTCATACAGTTGGTGGTAGAGACATAGAGCAAAGATCACAGAATAACCATGTGGAAAACATACTGGACCAGTTAAGCATAGAGCCAGAGTTACTTTGGGATACTAGATACCTTAGCAAAGCAGATTTAAAGAAGAACCTAAGTAAACAGATTAGGCAAACAATCATAAGCATTCCTAATTCAAACATGCTGACATACTTAACAAGAAGATTGAAACATGCTGGATAAAGTAGTAGACAGAATTAGACATACAAATCACAGGTTTAACAGGACCAAATTCAGACATGCTAGGTGAAACAGTAATTAAGCAATGTAATTTAGACATGCTAGTTACATATTGAACAACAAGATAGTAAGCAGGAACAAGACTGGAAATAAATGAACTAAAGCAGCAATAGAACACATAAAGTTTCGACTTTGAAATTGAATCAGAACATACCAGTTAAGGAGGGAAAGCACAGAGTATAGTGTAGAAGTTGTATAATAACTAGCCTTGTCTTACAACCGGCTAGACCAGTTAAAGTTGCAAGTAAGAGAGAAGAACAAAGAGAGCCTTTTAAGTATAAGAGAGTTTCTTTGAACTAGTGTTCGTGTATCAGAAGTGAGACTAAAGGAGAGTATATATAGTAGTTAAGAGCAAAACAGAATAAGGTAAAGGAGATAAATCACTCAGCAATTAAGGAAATCACTTAATCAATTCACATGCCAAATTAATATAGTCTTCCCTTATTTAAGGGTAATTAATCAACGGTAAGGATAGGGATCAATTACGGCAAGAGGTTCAAATCAGACCAAATAAAGGAGTACAAAATAAAATAATCAGGGGTCTAATTAAGGAAAGAATCATGTAAAGGAATCAGTAAATATACAGGCAATCAAATAAGGTAGAATGACTAATTAAAGTCGTAAACGGGGAAAAAGGAAAGACTTATGCATACAAATCAGAGCAAATCAATCAGCCAAATTTCAAAGTGACAATGATTTATGGAATGAATATATCAACTCCCATAAATAAGCTAAGTAAAATTTCATAAACACAGAAGAATTAGCCAGAAAACTGATTCGAACCCTAATAGAGATTAGTTAGGGCAAAAAATCGCACAGTACTGGATTTGACAAAGGAGAATCATGTAACTAAAAAATGCAAAGTGAATCAATACGACTGGTAACACTGAAAGTCTCCAAGTCGAAGCAAAAAAATTAGAAAATCAAGGTTTCACATAAAATAGACTAGGGCTTAGGCACCTTAGCATAAATCAGTCAAGAACATTTAAAAATCAGAAAACCCTTTGAGAAAATGACTTATAGTAAACCCTAGTGTAGGAAAAATGGGAAATCAGTTGGAACTAGAAAACTTTCAAGGAAAACATGTGAGATATGTTCGGTTCGTCTCAGATATGTACAGATCTGAGAAGATCGGAGATAAAAATTAGGGTTTTAGAAAGCATAGCAGAGATGAGAACATAGGCTTGTAAAATCATAGATTCGTAACAAAAATAAGAGAAGTTGTTACTCAAGGTCGTGCAAACAGCCTTAAACAGGCGAGGATTCAAAGGTGTAAACCAGAACTGCCTAGGTCCCTTGAGATCCTCTCAAGGATCTAAGAGATGGATGAACCATAGCAAATAGGAAGCCGGTAGAGGTCGGAGGTGATGAAGAACCACCATGGAACAGCAATACAAGCCGGTGACGGTGGGGATAAGGGGTAAAATGATTAGGGTTAGGAGGGGTTAGGTTAGTTTAATTATGGTAGCAAAATCCTGGACTGTTGATTAGAAAGGATCAACGGCCGGGAATGGCTAAGCCATTGGGTCGGGCAGGTAAAAATTTGGGCCTAAGGTCTTTGGGATGATTTATAAGGGGTATTGAGCTGGTTTTATAAGGCATTGGTGTTGTTAGTTTTAGGCTAAAATTGAAATAAAAAGGTTGTTTGTAAAATACCCAAATTAATTGAATAAAAATTAATTTGTAAAATAATTAACTAATTACAAAAGTGATTTTATGCATGGAAATGTTTTTAAGCGTAATTATTTAGTGTTTAAAAATACAATGGACTAATTTCCGGTAAAAATAACACGAAAATTATATGCATGGGCTATAATTGTAAAGTTATTGCAATTATAGCCAAAAAGGTGCCAATTTGGCTATTTATTGAATGATTTGGACTCAATAGGACCATAATAGTAATATTAAATCGAGACAGGTTTTTGAAATCATTTGTGATGCAATTTTATGATTATTTATTAAAAAAACAAGAGAAAATTAATTAAAAAATGTAAAAATTTTGGAAAAATACCAATTGGTTCTAATGCATGATTTTGAAGACATATATGCAATTAAAAAATTATTTTGGTAAAAATTGGGTATCAACAACTGCCCCTCTTTACCCGGACATGATGAAAGAGTTGTCGGCTAAAGATATGATGGCCAATTTTGACCGAGCGAAACAGTTTGAATGATTCAGGCTGTACTCTAGCTCCTGAGCTGCCTACATATCCCTGGTTTTACGGGAATCCGGTCGTGTGTAGTTCTGGATTCATCGGCGAAATATATCGAAGAAGTCATCACAAGAACGGACACAATGCTTTGAGATAGGCGAAGGATGGGTTACAGTGAGAGGCCAGGTTTTGAGATAACTGAAGGAACTTGAGCAAGATCGCTCCCGCTAGGATAGCACTTGCTTGCCGGGTTTCTTGCAAATAGAGATACTACGAGCATATATTGTGCGGAAATTTAAAAATGATGCAGGTTCCCTTCGGACCATGAGAATTGTGTTCGGACGGTTGAGGATGACGTCCTTAGACCATGACGTTCTGGGTCGTGAATTGTTCGGTGACAGATTCGCAGGCCATGAACATGATGTCCTCAGGCCATGATATGGTGTCTTCCGGCTATGACCATGATGCCTTTAGACTATGACGCCTTTGGATAGGTTGGCAATATTTCAGCCCATGAGATGCTAGTATATGATGTCAACAAGACAAGGCTTAGTCTTGTGAAGGGCAGAGATTAGCCCGAAAGAAGAGCAAACTAGATAATGCCGGAGAGACAGCTCTTAGTATCGGCGAAAGAATGTAAATTGGAGGCAAAGCTTATGTCACGACCCAAATCCTAACCCAGGTCGCGATGGCGCCCAACACCACAGTCAGGCAAGCTGACCATTTTATACTAGTGGGTTCCATGTAGTTTACCAAAAAATAACATTTTCCACGCTCGCTTAACTTAGCCTTTGAGACATTAAGTAGAAACAGATAACTTAGACAACTTCATACAAAATAGATAATCATGAAATTGTAAGTTACGATTTACATTCCAAAATAAAGTCTACTAGCGTGTGTGCCAGGAACTAGTGTCACAAGTCTACAGGAAACTAATATAATAATACCAAAATATTACGAAGTCTGTCCTACTGTCGGAGTAAGTATAGACATAAATGGCAAAAAAGAATAGCTCCAAAGTGCTGCTAGGAGTCGCCAAGAGAAGAAGCACACCGTGGAGTCTAGACTAGGTATATGTATCAAGGACGAACACCGGGCAGATACCCAGATGCACCCGCCTCAAAACCTGTATAATTAAGTACACAGTGTAGCATGAGTACATAAACAATATGTACCCAGTACGTATCCCCCCTAATCTCGAAGAAGTAGTGACGAGAGGTCGACGTGACACTTACTAGGGTCAGAATAGTATGTTTTAAGTATAAAGCTAAGCAGGAATGGAAATTCATGAATAATGATGAAGACATGAGCATCAAATATCCTTTAGAATTACCTGTTCGTGTAAAGTTTTCTAGCATACAATTTACCTAGTTTTCATTTCTCATGGTATTTAGCAGATACATAATCACAGGACACCCAACATCTACCAAACACATAACATGCCGTGAACATATGGCTGACACAACGCGAAAATAAATGTGCACTGCCGAAGGGTCGAACGGCTCGAACCATAGGTGCATCTATTACATTGCTCCTGAATCGAACATGCGACGCGTTTGACATAATAGTAGGGCTACCCCGCTTGCGAATCATACATGCGACGCGGGTTCCCGTATATATACACAAAATTAACAGGAAATCAAGAAATTCAGTAGAGAATATACTTACAGAGAAAGTTTCAATAATATAAATTTCAAAATGTAACCTCCTAGATGTTCACTTAATAATTCAATAATATTAGGCAACCTAAATTAACATTTAAGATTATAGTTACGGCACATAAAGCATGCTTGTGAATCCTAAACTGCCCGACACGACATAATAGTAGCTACGCACGGACTCTAGTCACTTCGTGCGTGCGTAACCCCTACAAATAAAGACATGCAATTATTTATATTCACCTATGGGGACAATTCCCTCTTACGAGGTTAGAAGGAGACTTACCTCGTGTCAAGCCTACTTTCCAGGTCAAGAACGCGCCCGAAACTCCAAATTCGTCACCCAAGGACCTGAAGCTTGTCAAATATTGCATAAATAAATCAATCTATACTCAAAAGTATGAAATTTCCCTATTTAAATGATTATTTCAACCTAAATTGCAAAATCCCAAAATACACCCCCGAACCCACATGCTTGGATTCCGAAAATTTTCGGAGGAAATACTTACCCATAGTCTAAGGATCAATATGATATGGTTTTTGTACGATTCCGTAACACATTTCTTGGTAATTTCCCATTTTTGTCAAAAATGTAGGTTTTACTCTAAACCCATGATTTCCACTAATTTAATGTGTTAATCTACCTAGGAATTCAAGTATTAAGTTGAGTTTATAGTAGGAATTACTTACCTTACAGTATCTAGGTCGAATACCCTCTTTGCATGCTCTCAAAATTGCCCAAGAATGAAGAGAAGTGTTCAAAAATGGCTAAGTCCCGTGTTTAAAACGAAATGCACTACCTACAGGCTTTTTGCACCTGCGCCTCGAGGACCGCACCTACGGTCTCGCACCTGCGGAGAAGGGGAAAGGGGGCTGGTTTCGCACTTGCGGAGCATAGTCCGCACCTACGGGTCCGCTTTTGCGGAAAGGGGTCCACACCTGCGGAAATGGGAAGCTCCCTTAGGAGTCGCACCTGCGAGACTTGGACCAAACTTAAGAACTTCAAGTTCTTTGAACTCACTAACAATACGCCGAACCTATCTATACTACTCGGAATGACACCAAATTTTGCAAGCATGTCATAAATGACATAACAGAACTATTCCCGATTTCAGAATTCCGTTTGGATCTGGATAGCACAAAAATACATTCCAAACCTCAATTTGAACTTAAAGAAATTCTTATTTCAGTATTTGGTGTCGAAACGCCCCCGGGTCATCCAAAACTCATTCCGAACACACGCCCAAGCCCGAAATCAACATACGAACCCACTGGAACCCTCGAATCTAGATTCCGGGGTTGTTTACTAAAAATGTTGGCTGAAGTCAAACATGTCCTTTAAGTCCAATATTAAGGAACTAAGTGTTCCTATACCACTCCAAACTCCTCCAAACCTCGAACCACCCATCCCCGCAAGCCATAAATCAGTAAAAGCAACTACGAGAAGTCTCATTTAGGGGCACGGGGTCCTATAACACAAAACGACCGGTCGGGTCGTTACATTCTACACCTATTAAACAAACGTTCATCCTCGAAGGGGTGTAGAATCATACTAGGAGTGCTGAATAAGTGTGGATATTTGCTCCGCATGTCCTCCTCGGACCCCTAAGTCGCCTCCTCGACTGGTTGGCCCCTCTACTAGACCTTACGGAGGAAACCCTCTTGGACCTCAACTTTTGATCCTGCCTGTCAATGATAGCAACTGGCTCTTCCTCGTAACCCAACCTCTCATCTAGCTTAATGGTACTGAAATCTACCACGTGAGAGAAGTCAGCGTGATACCTCCGTAGCATGGACACATGGAAGACCAGATGAACCCCTGATAAACTGGGAGGTAAAGCAAGCTCATAAGAAACCTCTCCAACTCGTCTCAACACCTCTAATGGGCCTATAAACCTCGGGCTCAGCTTGCCCTTCTTCCCAAACCTCATAATACCCTTATCGGTGAGACCTTCAACAGAAACTTCTCGCCCTCCATAAATGATACATCACGCGCCTTTTGATCTGCATAACTCTTCTATCTGGACTGTGCTGTGCGAAGTCTCTCCTGAATCAACTTCACCTTCTCCAAAGAATCCTTCACCAGATCGGTGCCATATAGTTTAGGCTCGCCAGGCTCAAACCACCCGATGGGAGATTGACATCGCCGGCCATACAAGGCCTCAAATGGATCCATCTCAATGCTAGACTGATAACTATTATTATAAGAAAACTCGACCAAAGGCAAGAACAGGTCACACTATCCTCCAAAGTCAATCACACAAGCTTTGAGCATGTCCTCCAATATCTTAACTGTTCGCTCTGACTGCCCGTCGGTCTGAGGGTGGGATGTTGTGTTGAGTTCTACCCAGGTGCCTAACTCACTCTGTACGGCTCTCCAGAAATGGGAGGTAAACTGGGGACCTCGATTTGATATAATGGACACAGGCACACCGTGCAACCGAACTATCTCCTGAATGTAGATCTGGCTAACCTCTAAGAAATATAAGTAGTAGCTACTGGAATGAAATGTGCTGACTTGGTCAACCTTTCCACAATGACCCAAACTGCATCAACCTTCCAAAAGGTCCGAGGCAATCTAACTACGAAGTCCATAGTGATGCGCTCCCATTTCTACTCAGTTATAGGCATCTGCTGAAGTAGGCCTCCTGGCCTCTGGTGCTCAAACTTAACCTGTTGGCAATTTAAACACCTAGCTACATACTCCATTATGTATTTCTTCATCCGTCTCCACCAGAAATGCTGCCTCAAGTCGCAATACATCTTCGTAGCACCAGGATGAATAAAATACCGCAAACTATGAGCCTCCTCTAGAATCCTTTTCCCTCAGGCCATCAACATTGGGGACACATAAGCGACCCTGAAGTCTCAGAACACAATCCTCGCCAATAGAAACCTCCTTGGCACCACCCTGTACCACAGCCTCCCGGAGAGCCACCAAGTGCGGATCGTCATACTGCTGAGTCTTGATCTCCCCAAACAATGAAGACTGATCCACCACACGTGCAAGAGCTTGGATGGGATCTGAAAGGTCCAACCTCACCAGGTGATTAGCCAAGGACTGAATGTCCAAAGCTAGAGGTCTCTCCTCTGCTGAAATGAAAGCCAAACTACCCATACTCTCCGCCTTCCTTCTTAAGGCATCCGCTACCACGTTCGCCTTGCCCGGATGATAAAGAATGGTGATGTCATAATCCTTCAACAACTCAAGCCACATGTGCTGCCTCAAATTAAGATCCCCTCTGCTTGAACAAGTGCTGCAAATTACGGTGATCTGTATAAACCTCACAAGGCACCCCATACAAGTAATGCCTCCAAATCTTAAGAGCATGAACGATCGCTGCCAACTCCAGATTGTGCACATGATAATTCTTCTCATGAAATTTCAGTTGTCGTGAAGCATATGAAATAACTTGCCCTCCTGCATCAGCACACAAGCCAAACAAACGCGTGAAGCATCGCAATAAATCGTATACATCCCAGAACCGGAAGGCAAAACTAGCACTGGTGCTGAGGTTAATGTTGTCTTGAGCTTCTAAAAGCACGCCTCACACTCGTCGGACTATCGAAATGGGTCATTCTTCTGGGTCAATCTAGTTAGAGGATCTGCAATGGATGAAAAACCCTCAAAAAATCGGCGATAATAACCCGCTAGACCCAAGAAGCTCCTGATTTCTGTAGCTGAAGTAGGGCGTAGCCAACTCTGAACTGCCTCAATATTCTTAGGATCAACCTTGATACCTTCTCCAGATAACACATGCCCCAAGAATGCCATAGAATCGAACCAAAACTCGCACTTGGAAAACTTAGCATACAGCTTATGTTCTCCCAAGGTCTGGAGCATAACTCTAAGATGTTGCTCGTGCTCCCCCAAGCTATGTGAGTAAATCAAAATGTCATCAATGAAGAAACTGAAAAAGAATCAATATAAGGCCTGAACACTCTGCTCATCAAGTCCATAATGATGCTGGGGCATTAGTAAAGCCAAAAGACATCACCAGGAACTTGTAACGACCATATCTCGTACGAAAGACAGTCTTCGAAACATCCGAGTACCGAATCTTCAGCTGATGGTACCCTGATCTCAAGTCAATCTTAGAAAACACTGAGCACCCTGTAACTGGTCAAACAAATCATCGATACGTGGCAACGGGTACTTGTTCTTGATGGTGACCTTGTTCAACTTACGGTAGTCAATACACATCCGCATAGTCCCATCCTTCTTCCTCACAAATAACACTGGACTACCCCAAGGCGATACGCTTGGTCTGATAAACCCCTTAGCTAACAACTTCTCAAGTTGTTCCTTCAAATCCTTCAATTCCTTCGGAGCCATACGGTATGGGGGAATAGATATGGGCTGGGCGCCTAGAGCTAAGTCAATGCAAAAATCAATGTCACGATCCGGTGGCATGCCTGGAAGGTCTGAAGGGAATACATCATCAAACTCTCGGACTACTGGCACTGAATCAATCGTCGGAGACTCGGCGGTGATGTCTCGAACATAATCAAGATAAGCCAAACAACCCTTCTTGACCATATGTCGATCCTTCAGGAAGGAAATAACCTGACTAGCGGTACTAACTAAGGAACCTCTGCACTCCAATCTCGGCAACTCGGGCAAGGCTAGAGTAACAGTCTTGGCATGGCAATCTAGAATGGCATGATAGGAAGACAGCCAATCCATGCTCAGGATAACCTCAAAATCAACCATATCAAGCAACAGGAGGTCCTTCCTAGTCTCGAACCCACAGAATGTAACCACACAGGATCGATAAATCCGGTCCACAACCACAGAATCACCCACAGGAGTGGACGCATAAACAGGAGTACCCAAGGACTCACGAGGAATATCTAGGGAATGAGCAAATAAGGCTGATATATATGAATAAGTGGAACCTAGATCAAATAATACTGATGCATCTCTATCGCAAACTGAAATAATACCTGTGACCACGGCGTCTGAGGCCACTACATCTGATCTGGCCGGAATAACATAGAACCTGGTTGGAGCGTCGGACGACTGGCCTCCACCGGAATGAACAGGAACCGGCTGGGCTCCCCTTGCCTGGCCTCCACCTCTAGGACAAACTCTACCAACCTGTCCTCCACCTCTAGGTGGCCGAACTGCCGGTGCTGAAATCATAGGCTGATGACTCTACTGCACAGCCTTGCCCTGAAGCCTGGGAGAAGTCCTCTTAATATGGCATGGATCACCGCACAAATAACAACCTCTTGGCACCATAGCCTGCTACCCTAAATGACCCTGAATAGCTGGAGGATTGTATGAACTCTCTGGCATGGAACTGAAATAAGGGCTGGTAGACCCCTGATGACCAGAATACCCACCGGAGGAACCCTGAATGGCTGGTGGGAAATAAGAACTCTCCGGCATAGTGCTGAAGTAATATCTCTTGGGAGCACCACGGGGAGGTGGTGTTGGTGGTAGTGGTGCTAAATATGGGGGCCTACTGGGCTGAAACCTACCAAACTGACCTCTACCCCTGGCTGGAGCACCTCTGAACTCTCTAAGAAATCTAGCTCTCTTATCCTGGTTCCCCTTCTCTCTGCTCCTCGACTAATAACCCTCAATCATGCGAGAAATCTCTACCACAAGCTAATAAGGAGTCTGATGAGTGGTGATTTTACCACTCATTTTGGCCTCTTTTCGTTAGATTTTGCATCATTCAATGATAACTTGAGGTCGTTTATAGTGTGTAATTGCTCGATTTTCAGGGAAATGATGCCATGAAGTGGTTCATGTTGAATTGGAGTGAAGTTTAACAAAAAGTGGTGAAAAATGTGCAAAAGCTCCAGTGACTCCGCACATGCGGACTCTGTGCCGCTGGTGCAACCTTGCACCTGCGGAGAATGAGCCGCACCTGCGAAGAAGAGCTAGACTGGACAGCAACCGCACCTGCGATGTAATCCACGCACCAACAGAACCGAAGGTGGTACCTTTTGTCCGCATCTGTGAAAATGGCCCAATATACCAAGACTCGCACCTGCGCTTGGATTTTCTGCCCCTGCAAAGATTCTTCCGCAGGTGCGGTCAACGGGCATCAGGACTGGACAAAGTTATTAAATCACATTTCTCATTCCCAACTCACATATACTCGACCTAGCAGACATTTTCTTTATCTTTTGACATATCTTTGGACATTGAAAAACATATTTTGAGTCTTGGACACTAAAGAAGAACAAGTCTTGAAGCTAGGGTTTGCACACACACTTGGGTTTTGAAGATTTCAAGCTTGTGGTTAAGAATTTATTACCCATTTATGTTTATTTCTTCATTTCCTTGCTTTGTATTGAATATTTAAGTGTGTAGTATTTATTTCCAACACTAATTCTTGTTTATGGAAATATTAATGTTTAAAGTGTGGATTAAATACCTTGTTGTGCTTATGTATTGGATGATTTTTCATCTTTTATGAAGTGAGTTATTGTTTCTTTAATTATTCTTGTTCTTTAATGTTTCTAAAGGGATTAGCTAACCCTAGGACTCGCCCATCAACTCGGAACTAATTTTGGAAAAGATAATTTGGGGTTGGGAAATATTAATTAACAAGAACTTGAGGCTTTAACCCTCATTTTATAGATTCTACCTAGGGATATGATTGAACTACTTGTAACCATATCCGGGTGTGCTTAATCTCTTGATTAGGTTAGGAATAATTCAATTAGGAAGTCTTATTAGTCTTTGGAAAAAGCTAATTTATAATTATTATCCGTGGCTAATTAACATAAACTCGCTCATATTTGTAAAATCGAGAAATACATTGGATCGTTAGTTGAGTGTAATACCCGATGCATTCATTTTTGTTTCCATTGATCATTTTACTCGCTTTCTAGGTTAGTTTATATTTTCGCATTTAGTTATAAACATTTTCAAAACCAAAATCTATTTGTTTGGCATTGCACGATAAGTGATAATTCTCTTACATTTATAATCGCCTCCATATTGTTCTCTGTGGAATTCGACCCCAACCTTGTTGGGTTATTATATTTGACAATCGACCGCTTACACTATTTTAAGGTGTAATTTGAATGTATTAGAGTCCCCATCTCCACCTTTCGGGCCATGTTGGCCCTACTGCATGAGTGTAACCCGGCTACAAATCTCCGCACTCTCTCTGCGTCAGTAGGAAGTATTATGAGTGCATGACGAGACAGCTCGGAAAACCTAGCCTCGTAGTTAGTCACTAACATCTGACCCTGATCCAGCTGCTCAAACTGATACCACAGCTCTTCCCTCTCAGAGGGTGGAATATATCTGTCAAGGAATAACTGAGTGAACTACTCCCAAGTGAGAGGAGGAGAATCTGCCGGTCTGCCAAGAATGTAGGACTGCCACCATGTGTGAGCCCTGCCCTCTAGCTGAAAAGTAGTGAAGTCAACACCATGGGACGCTAGTATCCTCATATTGTGCAGTCTGTCCCTACAAATATCAATAAAGTCCTGGTCATCCTCATGACGCTCACCTCCGAAGACAGGAGGGTGCAGTTTGGTCCACCTGTCTAATAACTTCTTCGGATTGCCGTCCGCAGCTGGTCTGGGTTCAGGTGTTGCTGCTGCTACTGGCTGAACTTCGCCCACGGGCAGTGTTACCGGGGTTTGATATACTGATGATGCATGACCGGCGGCCTGTGCAGTAGGGGTCTTTGCTCCCTCTCCCGCCTGAGATATGGCCAGATCGGCTGGAAATAAACCAGCATGCGTCATGGTGTCCACGAACCTCATCATACGGCCCATGACCTCCTGAAATCCTGGAGCTGTCATAAAGTCCAAAGGGGCAGGATCTGCTGCGGGCACCTCGCCCTGCTCCTTAGTAAAGGGATCCTCCGCTGGATTCGCTGGGGGTGTAACTAGTATAGTCCTGGGACGTCCTCGTCCCCTACCTCGGGCCGGTGCCCTCCCCCACCCTCTGCCACAGCCTCAGATGACGGGGTTAGCGGCCCCTCCAAGGTCTGAAACATCGGATGTGCCCGTTCCCACCATCTGTGAGAGAACAAAATAGTGAGATTTAGTATACCATCAATTGCACGATAGAAGATGAATAAAGACAGATTTTCTAACACCCTATTGCCTCCCAAAGACAAATACAGACGTCTACGTACCGATCCGCAAGACTCTATTGGGTTTGCCTGTAACTCGTGAGACCTACCTGAACCTATAGCTCTGATACCATGTTGTCACGACCCAAATCCTAACCCAGGTCGCGATGGCGCCCAAAACTGCAGTCAGGCAAGCCGACCATTTTATACTAGAGGGTTCCATGTAGTTTACCAAAAAAAAACATTTTTCCAAGCTTGCTTAACTTAGCCTTTGAGACATAAAGTAGAAACAGATAACTTAGACAACTTTATATAAAATAGATAATCATGTAATTTTAATTTACGATTTACATTCAAAAATAAAGTCTACTAGCGTGTGTGCCAGGAACTAGTGTCACAAGTCTACAGGAAGCTAATAGAATATACCAAAAGAATAAGAAGTATGTCATACTGTCTGAGTAAGTATAGACAGAAATGGAAAATAATAATAGCCCCAAAGTGCTGTTGGGAGTCGCCAAGAGAAGCAGCTCACCGTGGAGTCTCGACCAGGTATATGTATCAAGGACGAACCCCGGGCTGATACCGAGATGCACCCACCTCAGAACCTGTACAATTAAGTACAGAGTGTAGCCACTAAGTATCCCGCCTAATCTCGAAGAAGTAGTGACGAGAGGTCGACATGACACTTACTAGGGTCAGAATAATATGTTTTAAGTATAAAGCTAAGAATGAATGGCAATTCATGAATAATGATGAAGACAGGAGCATCAAATATCCTTTAAATTTACCTGTTCGTGTCAAGTTTTCTAGCATACAATTTACCTAGTTTTCATTTCTCATGGTATTTATCAGACACATAATCACAGGACACCCAACATCTAACAAACACATAACATGTCGTGAAAGTACGGCTGACACAACGCGAAAATAAATGTGCACTGCCGAAGGGTCGAACGGCTCCAACCATAGATGCATATATTACACCGCTCACAAATCGAACATGCGACGTGATTGACATAATAGTAGGGCTACCCCGCTTGCGAATCATACATGCGACGTGGGTTCCCGTATAAATACACATAATTAACATGAAATCAAGAAATTTAGTAGAGAATATACTTACAGAAAAGGTTTCAATAATATAAATTTCAGAATGTGACCTCCTAGATGTTCACTTAATAATTAAATGATATTAGGAAACCTAAATTAACATTTAAGATTATAGTTACGGCACATAAAGCATGCTTGTGAATCCTAAACTCCCCGACACGACATAATAGTAGCTACACACGGACTCTCATCACTTCGTGCGTATGTAGCGCCCACAAATAAGGACATGCAATTATTTTATCTTCACCGATGGGGACAATTCCCTCTTACAAGGTTAGAAAGGAGACTTGCCTAGTGTCAAGCTTACTTTCCGGGTCAAGAACGCGCCCGAAACTCCAAATTCGTCGCCCAAGGACTCGAAACTAGTGAAATATTGCATAAATAAATCAATCTATACTCAAAAGTATGAAATATCCCTATTTAAATGATTATTTCAACCTAATTTGCAAAAAGCACAAAATACACCCCCGGGCCCATATGCTCGGATTCCGGAAATTTCCGGAGGAAATACTTACCCATAGCCTAAGGATCAATATTATATTGTTTTTGTACGATTCCATAACACATTTATTGGTAATTTCCCATTTTTTCAAAAACCTAGGTTTTACTCTAAACCCTTGATTTCTACTAATTTAATGTGTTAATCTACCTAGGAATTCAAGTATTAAGCTGAGTTTATAGTAGGAATTACTTACCTTACAGTAGCTAGGTCAAATACCCTCCTTGCATGCTCTCAAAATCGCCCAAGAATGAAGAAAAGTGTTCAAAAATTGTTAAGCCCCGTGTTTAAAATGAAGTGCACTGCCTACAAGCTTTTTGCACCTACGGCTCGGGCCCCGCACCTACGGAGAAGGGGAAGGGGCCTGGTTTCCCACCTGCGGAGTAGAGTCCGCACCTGCGGCTTAGCTTTTGCGGAAAGGGGTCCGCACTTGCAGAAATGGGAAGCTACCTCAGGAGTCGCACCTGCAATAATTTGACCACAGGAGCGGTCTCGCACCTGCGACATGACCTCCGTAGGTGCGGTAGCACCAGATCTAGTGCACCAACAGTCATTTTAGGCTGGTTTTTGCCTCGTTTGATGCCCTAATGACATCTGGGCCCACCCGAGACCCCGTCCAAATATACCAACATGTCCTAAATCATAATACAGACTCGCTCGAGCCTTCGGAACGTCCGAAATAGCGCTAAATATAAAAATCGTACCCCAAAACCTATTGGATCAAACTTAAGAACTTCAAGTTCTTTAAATTCACTAACAATACGCCGAAACTATCTATACTACTCAGAATGACACCATATTTTGCAAGAAAGTCTTAAATGACATAACAGAACTATTCCCAATCTCGCAATTCCATTTGGATCTCGATAACACAAAAACACGTTCCAAACCTCAATTTGAACTTAAGGAAATTCTTATTTCACTGTTTGGCGCCGAAACGCCCTCGGTTATCCAAAACCCATTCTGAACACACGCCCAAGTCCGAAATCAACATACAAACCCACCGGAACCCTCGAATCTCGATTCCGGGGTCGTTTACTAAAAATGTTGACTGAAGTCTTGGCCTTTAAGGCCAACCTTAAGGAATTAAGTTTTCCTATACCACTCCAAACTCCTCCAAACATCGAACCACCCGTCCTCGCAAGTAGTAAATCAGTAAAAGCCTCTACGGGAAGTCTCATTTAGGGGCACGAGGTCCTAGAACACAAAACAACTGGTTGGGTCGTTACAGCTTAGCATCATGCAAATGAAGGCAGAGATTAGCCTTATGCAGATAGAGGCAGAGCTTAGCCTCATGAAGGATGTGGAGGTAGAGCTTAACCTCATGTAAGATATGGGACAGGGCTTAGACCCATGCAAATGAAGGCAAAGATTAGCCTTATGAAAAGGTAACGCAGAGGTTAGCCTTATGCAAATGGAAAGCAGAAGTTAGCCTTATGCAAATAGAGGCAGAACTTAGCCTCATGCAAGATATGGAGGTAGAGCTTAACCTCATGCACGATGTGGAGACAGAGCTTAGTCTCATGCAAATGAAGGCAGAGATTAGCCTTATGCAAGATGCGGGATAGGGCTTAGTCCCATGCAAATGAAGGCAGAGATTAGCCTTATGCAGATGTGGAGGTAGAGCTTAACCTAATGCAAGAAAAGGCATCGTTTAGCCTTATTCATGAGAGAAGAATGAATAGTAGGTAATAGAAAAGTTTCTTAGCTGGTAGCAGATTTCAGTATTGCAGTTGTTGTGAAGATTATGGCATCGAGGCTGGCATATTCTTTGTCCCTGCATCCAAAGAAAAATCGTGAGTTTTGTAAATGGGGGAGGTTGGTTTGTGTCTCTCCCAGATTTTCTTGACTTGCTCTGCTTGACTGAAGATCTTGTTCAAATTATCGAGGGTAGCGTTTGCTAAATAGAACTATTTTACAAGCAAGCATGCATAGTTTTGTAAAGACATAGTAAAAATTTACTTTAAGAACTTTAGATGAACCGACGACTGTGAAAAGATCCGAGACATTGTAACCTCTTTTTCTATGGAATTTTGAGGGTCCTCCTCAAAATTCATCCCCATTTAGATGGATTGACATCTCTGACTGTTGTACATGCTGCGATCGGCTGACCTTGCTTCAAAATTTTGAGGGTCCTTCTAAAACTTCTGCCCCAGTTTCTGATTGCGGGGAAATAAGATTTTTATTAATTTGTGACCGAACCCATAGGGGTACCTACGTATCCCCTATTAAACGGTAATCAGGTTGGGCGTAGTTCAGTTTACATCATTTGAGAAAAGTATAAAAAGTTAAACATAGTATCGATTGACTGCATCTCAATTGATCAGTTTTGGCCAGACTTCTCCGTCTATTTCTAAAAGTATGAGAGCTCCTCCTGTCAATACCCTGTGAACAAAGTATGGACCCTTCCAGTTGGGAGAGAATTTCCCTTTGGCTTCATCTTGATGCGGAAAGACCTTCTTCAACCCCAGCTGCCCCAGTGCGAAATGTCTATGCTTGACTCTTTTGTTGAAGGCTCTGGTCATTCTACTCTAATAAATTTGTATGTGACACACTACATTCATTATTTTCCCGTCAATAAGGGCTAGTTGCTCACACCGGCTCCTTATCCATTCTGCGTCGCTAAGCTCAACTTCTTGCATGATTCTCAAGGAAGGAATCTCCACTTCGGCAAGAATAACAGCTTTTGTACCATAAACCAGTAAGTAAGGAGTTTCCCAGGTTGATGTGTGGACTGTGGTACGGTATCCCAATAAGGCAAATTACAAATTTTTGTGCCACTGTTTGTCATTTTCTACCATCTTTCTCAATATCTTCTTGATATTCTTGTTGGCAGCCTCAACAACTCCAATCATCTGAGGTCTATAGGCTGTTGAATTCTTGTTCTTGATTTTGAAATACTCGCACATGACCTTCATCAGGTCACTGTTGAGATTGGAAGCATTGTCGGTGATGATTGATTCTGAAACGCCGAACCGACAAAAGATCTGGTCGTGGACAAAGTCTACCAGGATTTTCTTATTCGTTTCTTTGTAAGATGATGCTTCGACCCATTTTGTGAAGTAATCAATAGCTACCAAGATGAACATGTGCCCATTTGAGGTGGTGGGCTCGATCGGATTGATGACGTCCATTCCCCAGGCGGTGAATGGCCAAGGTGATCTAGTTGTATTGAGATCATTTAGTGGTACTTTTATCTTATCTGCATCTACCTGACATTGGTAGCACTTTTGAACATACTGGATGCAGTATGTTTCCATGGTCATCCAGAAATAACCGGCTCTTAGTATCTTTTTGGCCAAGACAAAACCATTCATATGCGGGACGCAGGTCCGAGCATGTATTTCTTCAAGTACCTTAGAATCTTCCTTTGCGTCAACACATCTCAGTATCCCAAGTCGAGAGTTCTCCTGTAAAGGGTTTTGTCCGCTGTGAAAGAAACTGTTGGACAACCTCTGAAGCGTACGTTTCTATGCATGATTCACATGCTCAGGGTACTCCCTTTTTCCCAAGTATTCCTTGATGTCGTGGTACCAAGGCTTCCCGTCTACTTCCTCTTCAACATGGGCGCAATATGTTGGCTGGCTATGGATCTTCACTGGAATAGGATAAATGAAGTTTTTATCTGAATGTTGTATCATGGATGATAATGTGGCCAGTGTATCGGCAAACTCGTTATGAATTTTGGGGACGTGCCAAAATTCTGTCTTTGTGAACCTCTTTCTCAATTCCTGCACATGGTGCAGATATGGCAATATCTTGGAATTCTTAGTGGCCCATTCTCCTTGTACTTGTTGTATAAGTAAATGTGAATAGTCGATTAACAGAAGCTCTTGAATATTCATGTTGATGGCCATGTTGAGTCCAAGTATGCAAGATTCATACTCCACCATGTTTTTGGTGCAAGGAAATCTGAGTTTGGTAGATACCGGATAGTGTTGGCCAGTTTTCGATACCAAAACAGCTCCAATGCCGACTCCTTTGAAATTTTCCTCTCCATCAAAGAACATCCTCCAATCATCATAGGATTCACCAATGTCTTCTACTATGAACAATACTTCCTCATCGGGAAAATACATTTTCAAGGGTTCGTATCCTCCTCCCACAGGATTTTCTGCAAGATGATCTTCCAATACCTGTCCCTTGACCGCTTTCAGAGTCACATAGATGATGTCGAACTCACTCAGCAGGATTTTCCACTTAGCCAGCTTGCCAGTGGGCATGGATTTCTGGAAAATATACTTCAAGGGATCCATCCTTGATATGAAATATGTTGTGTAGGCACAAAATTAGTGTCTCAGATTTTGAGAGACCTATGTTAGAGCGCAACAAGTACATTCCAGTAGAGAATACCATGCCTCATATGGAGTGAACTTCTTACTCAGATAATAGATAGCTTGTTCCTTTCTCCCTGTCGCGTCATGCCGCCCCAGAACTCAGTTGAAAGCTCCATCTAGTAATGCAAGGTAGAGTAATAAGGGTCTCCCTGGCTCTGGCGGAACCAAAACTTGTGGCGTCGATAGGTACTCCTTGATTCTGTCGAAGGCCTTTTGGCAATCCTCGATCCATTTGGTTGTAGCATCTTTCTTTAACATCTTGAAGATTGTTTCACATATGAATGTGGACTGGGCTATGAACCGGCTGATGTAATTTAGCCGTCCCAGAAAACTCATTACATCCTTCTTGTTCTTTGGTGGTGACAGCTCCTGGATGGATTTGACTTTTGATGGATCCAGTTCTATTCCTCGGTGGCTGACGACGAACCCAAGCAATTTTCCAGTAGGAACCCCGAATGCACACTTTGCAGGGTTTAATTTCAAGTTGTATTTCCGCAATCTGTTGAAGAACTTCCTCAAATCTACTATATGATATGTGGCTTTCTTGGACTTGATGATGATGTCCTCCACATATACCTCAATCTCCTTATGTATCATGTCATGGAATATAGTAGTCATAGTCCTCATGTAAGTGGACCTAACATTCATTAGGCTGAATGGCATCATCTTGTAATAGTATACTCCCCACGGCGTGATGAAAGACGTTTTCTCAGCGTCCTTCTTGTCCATCCAGATCTAATAGTAATCGGCGAAGCAATCCAAAAATGGATGGAGCCCATGTTTGGCACAATTTTCGATTAGGATGTGTATGTTTGGAAGTGGGAAATCATCATTTGGACTGGCTCGGTTGAGATCCCGATAATAGACGCAAACTCTGACCTTTCCATCCTTCTTTAGAACTGGCACGATGTTGGCTAACCATGTTGGGTATTCAACCTACCTGAGGACCTTGGCGTTGGTTTGTTTGGTGACTTCCTCCTTGATTTTCAAACTCATGTCAGGCTTGAACTTCCATAGATTTGCTTCACTAGTGGGCACATTGGATTGGTGGGAAACTTGTGAGCCACGATAGATGTACTTAGTCTGGTCATATGATCGTACAACCATACAAATACGTCTTCATAATCCTTCAGGAATTGTGTATACTCTTCTTTCTCTGGCGGTCACAGGTGCATGCTAATGCGGGTTTCTTTGACAGTTTCTGAATCTCCCAAGTTGATTACCTCGGTCTCGTCCAGATTGGACTTAGGCTTTTTTTCAAAGTCCTCTACTTCTCTGATGATTTCTCCGGGTATGATATCTTCGTCTGAATCACTTTCCTTTTGTTGTGTTGTCTCATTGCATGTCACAATCATTGGTTCATCAAGAGAGGAAATAGTAATGTTGTATAGATAAATGTATGAGAGAAAGATGATAATAATAAATACTGATTCATTGAAACATAAAAGTAATTTTTAATAATTTAAACAAATGTTTTGGAATACTTGGGATTTTATTTAAAATAGAAAAATGCAAAAAGTAAATCATTAGCGAATAAAATAAACAGTGCTTGTTCAGCCTTGCTACCCTGGGACTCGTCGGGCCCTAGATGGTCTGACAGCCCAGTTTATGAGGAATGATCCCTTGCTCACGGCTTGGATAGTAGGGTGTTCCTACTCCTCCTCCTCAACGATGATACAACAATACATATCCTCTTCTTTCAAGAATAAGTTTCTTAAGGCTGCTAATGCTTCCTCCTCCTCTGGCCCCCCTATGACGTCGTCCTACTGGAAAGTCTATTCCAGGTACATTATGGGTTGCTCCAATGGATAGTAAGGACCGCGCCATGGTGGTGACCAGTCGTCGTACTCTTGCCAAGTGTACTGATAGCCCAGGCCAAAGGTAGTGCCATGACGCTTTAGCCGTATTGGCTCGGAAATGCCTTGAAGATTCTTACCGAGACCCTTGCCGGGTTCGTATCCGCTCCAATTCATTATGCTTTCAATCTTACTATTCCACAACTTATCCTTGTCTATTGCATTGGCCCTCTCGATGTGGTGGTGAGTTTCTCCACCAAGCCTTCTCTTACCTTCAATTACCGGGATAGTATGGCGGCTGTAGATGGGGTTGATAGTAACCACTATTTTCTTGGGATCGTCACCTTCTTTGATCAACCCGATTGACCCCTCTATGTCCTATTATTCATCTATTTCTATCACATTGACGCCTCCACCCCTGTGATCGGGGAGGGGGTTATTGCGAACATTAGAAGCAGCTTCCTTAGCTTGAATTATTTTGTTGTCAATCAGAGCCTGGATCTTATCCTTCGACGAGCGGCATTCATCGATAGTATTTCCTTTCATGCCGGAATGGTATGCACAAATTTCGTTTGGATTGACCCATTGGGATGGATTCTCTATGGCTACAGTAGGGATGGTAGTGACGTAACTAGCAGCTTTTAGCCTTCCATACAGGTGGTCAATGGGCTCAGCAATGGCGGTATACTATTTGGGTGGCCTGCGGTCAAAGTTTGGCCGAGGTCTTGGGAAGTTTTGGTGAGCTGAAGGTGACTCAAAGTGAGACGGTTGGGAGTTGTATGTGTGATAGGAAGTGGTTGGTTGGGAATATCTGGGAGATGTGGGTTGATATGTAGGTTGAGGTGACGGTTGATATGTGGGTAGAAGTGCATGGTATGCGAGTGGAGAGGTTCGATACATCAGTGAAGGTTTGGGTCCATGTGCAACCATTACTGCTCCTACGTCTTTCTTCTTGGATATACCACCGGACTGCAGTGCTTTGTTGGTAGCTTGCAATGCTTCAAAATTTGTGACCATCCCATTCTTGATGCCCTCTTCAATCCTTTCACCCATCTTGATGATGTCAGAGAACTTGTGATTTTCAATTACCATTAGTCTTTCATAATATTGCGTGTCATGTACCCTGACGAAGAATTTGTTCATCTGTTCTTCATCTAATGTTGGCCTAACGTTGGCTGCTTCTGACCTCCAACGAGTCGCATAATCGCGAAAGGTTTCAATGGGTTTCTTCTTGAGATTCTGGATGTAAAATATGTCTGGTGCATTTTCCGTGTTGAACCTGAATCGGTCCATGAAATCTGAGGCCATACTCACCCAATTAGGCCACTTCTTGGGGTCCTGACTGATGTACCAAGACAAGGCATCCCCTGTGAGGCTCCTCATGAACAATTTCATCCGGATTTTTTTGCCTCTTCCAACTCCGACCAGTTTGTCACAATAGGTCCTCAAATGGACCTTAGTCCACCAGTACCGTCGAAAATATTGAACTTGGGAGGTTTGTAACCCTCCGGTAGTGCTACATCAGGCTGTATACAGAGATCTTCATAATTCAATCCTTCGATCCCCTTACCTCCTTCCATGCCTTGAACTCGGCTAGTTAATTTATTGAGTTCTTCGGCCAAGTTCCTGATAAGCATATCCTTCTCACTGGATTCCGGTGTGTAAGGAATAAATTGAGTGGAATGAGGTATATTCTCCACGTATATGGGGTTATTCTGGTGGCCTGGTGCCTGAGCATAAAGGTGATCTTTGGTGGAGTTTTGTGGTTCAGAAATGATGGGTGGGGTGCTTCGGGGAGTGTGATAGGTGTTTTGTTAGTATTGTGGTGGGATGGTTTGATTTTGTGGTGGAGTTATATAGTGGTGAGTTGTACGAGGATTCTGTTTGTTGGGGGTATTCTGAGGTGGTGTAAGATTTTGAGTGTTCGGGTGGCTGACATCCGGAACACTAAGTGAGAAGGACAAGTTTTCTAGGTTCCGAACAAGCTCAAGTTATCCTTGAAATTTCAGTAGCCTTAGTTCAAGTTGCGACACAAGATCATTTTGGACCTGAGTACCCCGACTGTCCGAAGCCTCTGGGTGTTCAACTTGTGTAGCATTTTCCTTTATGATGTTGCTCAAGTCTTCCATCTTGCCCTTGACTTTGCCTTTGGGTGGACTAGGAGGAGGAGAAGGTGGAGGGCACCTGGATCTTGTATAATATGTTGATGATTCCAGAATGCACGAACCAACCTTTGGGGAAGGGGAATAATCAAAAGAAATAAAATAAAAACAAAAGGTAACAAGTCAGTGAAGGTTATGATGAAAGTATTTGCAGCATTTAAACACATATCGCATGAATGTAAATGCGCGTCTTAATTTGGGAGCCTCGTTGTGCCCGAGGTAGTCCTAGGGACAAGTTGATTTAGAGAACTTAGATGCCAAAATACCTCATTTCATTAATGTAAATAGACTAATCCCAAACGACACTAAGATAATAAAGATAAGTCATTATTGTCACTTGGCCTTATTACATTTGGAAAAGCGAATAAATCTAATCTACTTGGTCCCAGAAGGACCTTCTTCAAATGTTTCTTGTCACTTGAAGGAAGGTCTTCCCACCACTCTAGAAGCATTGGTGGGATATTGCTGACCATACCGAATATAGGTACCTCATGCCTCATTTTCTGCAAGACAAAAATGGTTAGGCATTTTCCCCTACCAGATTCGACTATTTATACACTTATGATTAGCATACAAGCATTTAGTTCTCCAAATTAATGCACAGAATGTGATCGTGTCCATTGGGATTATGAAAACCCCTGTGGACTTTTGGATAAGGCTGTCTTAAAGGGTTATTGTGCGGACGACACATTAACCCGACTAGGTTTGAGCATGATGAATGCACAATATAATAAGATTAAGGCTTCTATGAGGTTTTAGACCGGCACCCTCGAGCGGACAACTCGAGGAGGAAAGGCACGGAACCATCGACTACACTGTTGATCGACTGGTTTTACCGAAAATAAGCCTTTCTGAATTTAGGGGTGATATAAATAGGAAGAGCGCAACCACTCATCAAGATTTGCTATAGGATTTGTTTAGGCACGAGTGGAGTATGATGTTGAGCATGATTATGCAACAATAAATAAGCAATAAACAACATGTTTTCATGTATTTGCACATTATGAAATCGATAAATACGGCAGTTATAATTGAAAAGTGGTTACAACGGAAACAAGAAACATGTCAGTTTCATTTTGGGAAAATAAATACTTGGGAAACTAAACAATTAATTGCACATAAAGGGGAAGGGGAAAGGGTGCAGGAATTAAAAAAAATAAAGCACATTTAGACAAATTCACAAAGCGGTTTGTAATGGTAAAAGCCTAGAATCCCCAGTAGAGTCGCCATGCTGTCGCGCCCCCTTTTTCCTCTCTTTTCAGATTAGTCAGGCTTTTTGACATTATTGGGACAACTCATTTCCTTTTGGGAAAAGGGATGTAAGGAATTTGAAGAGTCTCCACCTAACGAATGAAGGTGCATTAGGGCACCTATTGTGGGTCATTTATAACACTAATTGTATAACCAGAGATTGGGTAAGGGCTTGAAGTTACTTCAAGGGGAAAGTGTTAGGCACCCCTTGAAGTCCATAACTGTGGTCCCGGCCAAACTTACTTTGTGAATTAATCAAGTGCGAATAAACAGTCTAAGCGCACATATGTAAATGAATAAAGATCTTAAACAGATTAGCAGTCTAAGCACACATATGTAAATGGGCGAAAGTTTTTAACAGATTGGCAGTCTAAGCACACATATGTAAATGGGTGAAAGGGGTCCAAAGTTGTTTATACTATAGGATCATATCCATGTAATGCCCGGTAGTCACTCCTCAATGAGGGGCTACACGTTGCATTAGCGCAAAGGTCATCATATCCTTTTCTACCCGTTATCCCACCCCTTAGCGGTTATATAAGTGAGTTGATTATTGAACTCTAAGCGTGATGTTACCCATCCCTTCCTTGTGGTCCAGGAGGAGTTTAGGACCTCTAAATATGGGAAGTTCTAGACAACCCCTATGGTATTCAAAAGGGAAAAATCTAGGCGACAGCAAATAACACATAGGACAATCAAATAGGGGAAACAGTTAAGGGGCTCATGTTTGCCTCCACGTATATAGACAAATAAGCAGCACACCTCAAACATAGATTAAGGTAATTTCAGAGACAGATTCCTACGACAGGATGTCTAGGTGAACATTAATATATAGAATATGCAACACTGTTTTACAAATTCAATGGCAGGGTCGTAATCAGTTTGCGTACTGATTTTAAAATCCTGTAAAACTTAGCAATAAACAATCAAAAATACAGTTTCCAATTTTACGCAATGAGATTAATTACCTAAGTCTTGCTTAGGCGTGGGGCTATACGCAATCACAGTTATAGGAGCTATTTAAACAATTTGAGATTATTTCAACCTATGGTCATGCTGATCAAGGTGATACAGATTATAACAAGTGATTTCTACTAATTATGTATTTAGAGACATGATACCTACGCGTGAGTTTGTTATAAAACCCTTTCATGGACAGTTATTTATTTAGTCGAAATAGACATGATTCAAACAAATCCAAACAGAGTCCTAAGAATAGGATATCTAATGCACACACAGATGACTGTTTTTATTAGGCACGATTATTTAGTAGCAGGATTTCTAAGTGATAGTATTGATGCAGAACTAGAAACTAGAATAGTGATATATGGCATGCGATATGCTAAAACGATAAACGTGAATACCCTAAAGATGATATCTAGTGCACAGGTTTGGCATGGTTTGAGTGCAAATAGACACAGCCATCCTAGAACATGTTTTCTAATGCATATTTGCATAATGTAGAAGCCTAAAGCATGATTCCTAACACCTTTACCCACAGGATTATATAGCTACCGTCCATTTTCACTAGTTACCCCAATATCTGTTTACAAATAATTATTACAGACCAATGAATAAATTACATAAATGGAACGAAAATTGAACTATAGGGAGCCTGGAATAGGCCCAAGGCAAACCTGGTAAGGCCAGGACTTCAATAGTCACAAATGCCAAGGATTTGATAGCCAAGTTTATGTCCAGGTGTGTCAGAGTTCCCTAAGGACCTCAAGGATCCCGGGCAGTGCTCACACCCAGATGTTTTCACAATAAGGATTGAGTATGTGCAGTGTGGAATGGCCATCCCCAGTGTGCCAGAGTTCGAAGGAATCTCATGGGATTCCTAGGCAGTACACACACTGGAGGGGCAGAACCTATTGACCTAAGATTAAAGCGAGAGTGCTTGACATAGTTTTGAAAAGGTTTTGACAAGAAAACAGTATTGAAATGAATCTATAAGAAAGAGGTTTTCTAAAAAAAAGTAGAACTGATTTACTGGTAAAAGTAGTTTGAAAACAATGTGAACACTTATAAAAAATCAGCAAACAACCTAATTGGCTACAAAACAAGCAGGTCCAACAGCATTTAACAACGAATTTCACACAGGGGTTATGGGAATTGGAGACACATAGAATACACATTATTGTATAGTAGCAGCATATAAACAATAGAATGCACAGAAGTTTTCAAGAGTTTTATAGGATTAAGAAGTTAGTCATACAGTTGGTGGTGGAGACAAAGAGCAAAAGATCACAGAATAACCATGTGGAAAACATACTGGACCAGTTAAGCATAGAGCCAGAGTTACTTTGGGGTACTAGAGACCTTAGAAAAAAATATTAAACCAGAACCTAAGTAAAGAGATTAGGCAAACAATCATAAGCATTTCTAATTCAAACATGCTGACATACTTAACAAGCAGATTGAAACATGCTGGATAAAACAGTAAACAGAATTAGACATATTAATCACAGGTTTAACATAACCAAATTCAGACATGCTTGGTGAAACGGTAATTAAGTAATAACATCTAGACATGCTAGTTACATATTGAACAACAAGATAGTAAGTAGGAACAAGACTGGAAATCAATGAACTAAAGCACCAATAGAACACATAGAGTTTGGACATTAAAATTGAATCAGGACATACTAGTTAAGGAGGGAAAGCACAAAGTATAGAGTAGAAGTTGTATAATAAATAGCATTGGCTTACAGCCGGCTAGAGCAGTGAAAGTTGCAAGTAACAAAGAAGAACAAAGAGAGACTTTTAAGTGTAAGAGAGTTTCTTTGAACTAGTTTTCGTGTCTCAAAAGTGAGAATAGAAGAGGTTATATATAGTAGTTAAGAGAAAAACAGGATAAGGTAATGGAGATCAATCACTCAGCAATTAAGGAAATCACTGAATCAATTCACACGCCAAATCAGTATAGTCTTCCCTTAATTAAAGGTAATTTCCCAACGGTAAGGACGGGGATCAATTAAGGAAAGAGGTTTAAATCAGACCAAATAAAGGAGTACAGAATAAATTAATCAGGGGTCTAATTAAGAAAAGAATCATGTAAAGGAATCAGTAAATATACATGCAATCAAATAAGGTAAGAATGACTAATTAAAATCGTAAACAGGGAAACATGCAAGACTTAGGCATACAAACCAGAGCAAATCGATCAACCAAATTTCAAAGTGACAATGATTAATGGAATGAATATATAAACCCCCATAAATAAACTACGTAAAATTTCATAAACACATAGGAATTAGTCGGAAAACTGATTCGAACCCTAATAGAGATTAGTTAGGGAAAAAAATAATAGAGTATTGGATTTGAAAAAGGAGAATCGTGTAAGTCAAAACTACAGAGTGAATCAATACGACTAGTAACACTGAAAGACTCCAAGTCGAAGCAAAAAAAATTAGAAAATTAGAGTTTCACATAAAATCGACTAGGGCTTAGGCTAGCATAAATCAATCAATAACACTTAAGAACATTTAAAAGTCAGAAAACCCTTTGAGAAAATGACTTATAGCAAACCCTAGTTTAGGAAAAACAGGAAATCGGTTGTAACCAGAAAACTTTCAAGGTAAACATGTGAGATATGTTCGATTCATCTCAGATCTGTACAGATCTGAGAAAATCGGAGATAAAAATTAGGGTTTTAGAAAGCATAGCATAGATGAGAACACAGTCTTGGAAAATCATACATTCGTAATAAAAATAAGAGAAGTTATTACTCAAGGTCGAGCAAACAGCCTGAAACAGGCGAGAAATCAAAGGTGTAAACAAGAATCGCCTAGGTCCCTTGAGATCGTCTCAAGGATATAAGAGATGGATAAACCATAGCAAATAGTAGGCCGTTAGAGGCCGGAGGTGATGAAGAACCACCATGGAATAGCAGTACAAGCTGGTGACAGCGGGAAAATTAGGATTTTTTGCTAGAGAGCGTTTGAGAGAGAAAGGGGAAGGGGAGAGGCGGGGAGAAGGGGTAAAATGATTAGGGTTAGGGGGGCTAGGTTAGTTTAATTATGGTAGAAAAATCCTTGACCGTTGATCAAAAATTATCAGCGGTTAGGATTGGCTAAGCATTTGGGTCGGGCAGGTAAAAATTTGGGCCTAAGGTCTTTGGGTTGATTTATAAGGGGTATTGGGCTTGTTTTATAAGGCATTGGTCTTGTTAGTTTTAGGCTAAAATTGAAATAAAAAGGCTGTTTGTTAAATACCCAACGTAATTGAATAAAAATTAATTTGTAAAATAATTAACTAATTACAAAAGTGATTTTATGCATGGAAATGTTTTTGAAAGTAATTATTTAGTATTTAAAATAAAAAGGACTAATTTTCGGTAAAAATAACACGAAAATTATATGCATGGGCTATAATTGCAAAGTTATTACAATTATAACCAAAAAGGTACCAATTTGGCTATTTATGGAATGATTTGGACTCAATAGGACCATAATAGTAATATTAAATCAAGACATGTTTTTGAAATCATTTGTGATGCAGTTTTATGATTAGTTATTACAAATAAAATACTGAGCAAATTAATAAAAAATGTAAAAATTGTGGGAAAATACCAATTGGTGCTAATGCATAATTTTGAAGACATATATGCAATTAAAAAATTATTTTGGTAAAAATTGGGTATCAACACGGTCTTGGTCCGAGAAAACAAAGGTACACAGTCTCCAATCTATTATATTAGTAAAACCTTGGTTGACGCCGAGACGAGGTATCGACACCTCGAGAAGCTGGCCCTGGCTTTGATCGTAGATTCACAGAAGCTTAGACCCTATTTCCAATGCCATCCTATCTCGGTGGTCACGACCTTCCCCCTGAGGCGCATTCTGCATAAACCCGAGCTATCAAGCAGATTGACCAAATGGGCATAGAATTGAGCGATGATGATATAACCTATCAGCCGCGAACGGTGATAAAGTCGCAAGTGCTCGCCAACTTCGTTGTCGACTTCAGCACAAAAATAATGCCTGAAGTCGAAAAGAAAGCCGCATGTACTTCCCCCAAAATACACGATCTATGGGTTTTGTATACCAATGGAGGCTATAATGCGTGGGTATCTTGATCGGGACTCGTGCTCGAGGTCCCAACAGACAAAGTAATTCGCCAGTCCATAAGATACCCATATATGACTAACAATGAGGCCGAGTATGAGGCCGTGATTTCAGGACTAAAGTTAGTGCTCTAGTACGGAGTAAGGCAAGTTATCCTACGTTGCGACTCTCAGCTCGTCGTCAATCAAGTCACAGGGACTTTCCAAATCAAGGAACAAAGACTACAAAAATATCAGGCCGAGATTTGCAAGCTGTTACCCGAGTTCGATGAATGCCAGCTCGACCAAATCCCTCGAGCGCAGAATATCAAAGAAGATGGTCTTGCCAACCTAGCAGCAACCAGTAAAAGTATAACTGAAGAAGGGAACGTGTTCACTCTCCTCCACTCATCGATCGATCAAATCGAGGTACGAACTATAAACCTAACTTGGATTGGCGCAATCGTATAGTCACATATTTGCAAGATTGTTGATACCCAATTTTTCCCATATATATTTTAAAAATACATATATACTTTCAAAATAGTGCATGAGCATCAACCAATATTTTTCCATAATTTTCTGTAATTTTTAGAGGAATTTTAATAAATTTATTCCACCATTTTATTATCTAAATAATTACTAATTGCATCACAAATAATTTTATAATGATTTATTACTTAATTTTATCACTTATATTTATATTGATATTTAATCATTTTATGCATAATTATATTTGTATCTTTAGGCTAAAATTGCAATAACTTTGCAAAAATAGTCCATATATGCATAATTACATTATTTACACGAAAAATGAATTTTTATATTTTTATAATATTAATTATTTTAAATAATTTCCATATACAAATAGCATTTTTTATCATTCTATAAATTATTTTATTAATTTAAATAGATATTTAAAACACAACCCTTTTTAATTGATTTTTCGGACCTACCCCAACCCAATACCCTATCTAGCCCAATAACCAAATACCCAATACACTAACCCAACTACCCATACCCTTACCTGTCCAATTAAACACGCGCCACCTAAATCTAATCACGGTCGTTGATCTTAGAAGATCAACGACCCTAAATCCACAGTCCCTTTTTAACATACCAAAACCCCTAAACCCTAACTCATTCACCCCAGCCTACCGTCTTTGGATACTCTCCTCTCCTCACCTCTCTCACCCCCTCAAACCCTAGACCGCCATCACACTTTCCCTCTTGATTCATGGGATCTTCCCCTGATTTCCTGTCTTATTTGGCTTTGTTTCTTTACTGGATACCCGATCTTGATGCTAATTGATTCATTTGCCTCAAAAGGCAAGTGAATCTCAAGAGACTCGAATCAGATCTAGTTCAAAGTCTCTCATATCTTGGCTATTTTCGTCTATGTTCATCCCAATACATGTGAGTACGAAGATTTTCATATCTTAGGGTTTCAAGTCTCTGGTTCAAACCAGATTTAATTCAACTTCTGTTTATTTTTATGAATCTGGCTATTTTTTGGTTGAATCTGTTAGATCTTTTTCAGATCTGAAACGATTTTATGTTTGTCTTGGTATTTCTACTTTCAAATTTCAATAATTTTATCTCTATATTTTCTAGTCTTTTTCTATTATTATTCCTTACTGATCTTGTTTACCCTGGAATTAGGGTTTTCATAGGGCTCCGATCATTTGATTGCGTATTTTACTGTCTCTACATGTTTGCCTTTAACTCTGGCGTTAATTGCTAAGTGATTTTTACTTACCCCAAATTAGGGTTTGAAATCATGTCTTCCCTTTTCGTACAGTACTGGTGTTTACTTATGCGGTTACCTGTTCTTACCTTATTTGGACCAATGTTTGATTAATAATTTGTGCTATTTCCCTTAACTTAACCTTATTGGCCTGATCTTATGTTCTAATTATTGAACTCGGTTTCTAATTGATTTTAGAATTATTTTGTACCTTATTTAACCGAGTACTTGACTACTGATTGATTTGATATAAGGTTTTCCTTAAATTAAGTGGTACTAGCCTGACTTTACTCGATTCTGTCTTGTTAATTGATTCATGCCAACCTTAATTGATTGTTAAGTTATTTTCATACCTTATTTTTGTATGACTAGTTCATTACCTTATTTGTTTACTTCATTAAGTGTTATTTAACCCCCCCCCCCCTTCCTCACTCCTTTTAGGACAACTCTACAACTCTCGAACTCTCTGTTCTCACAAAAACATAAGCTCTCTCTTTATTCTCTTATTTTGATTTCTACAATAAGTGGATATTGTTTGGCCGGCTGAAAGCCAAGGCCAAATTCTCTGGAATTTGACTGCTATTGCATTCTTACCTGTTTTCTTCTCAACTGGTATGCCTTAACTCTTACTATTATGTTCTCTATGCTTTATTTGATTAGTCTGTTTCAATCCTCAGCATGATTCTACTTTCTATATGACTACATGATCCCATTTAGTAATAATGACAACCTAACTTACTACAAATAAGGTGACCCCTTTTCCTATGTTAGTTCAGCCTGTTTCTTGTTCTGAACCTTGCCAGACATTGTAAGCATGTAATCAAATATGTTTGTGGTTTAATTTATAGGTTCAGTATGTTTTTGTCTCTGTGTTTAATCCATTATTACTTTAATATTTAGCCAAATCAAATGCCAATTTGTTTGAACTATGTACCGAACATGAACTTTGTTTGTTTCTTGGTGCAGTTTTGTCTGCAACTCTGTATTCTGAATTTTCTTGCTTCTGAAAATTAAACTATTTTAAAACCTGCCCCCTTTACCCTTTATGCACTGGTTTTCAAACTACTACTCTTAGTCATTTAGGTTCTCACCACCCCCAGTGTGAGCATTGCCTATGGTCCTTGAGACTCCTCCGAACTCTGACACATTGGGGATGGTCTTCCAATTTTTTTGTGATTTATTTTCTGAATATGGTTCTGGTGTGAGCATTGTCCGGGGTCCCTGAGGCCCTTGGGAACTTTAACACATTTGAAACTTAATTTTATGTGCCATCGATGGATCACTACTATGCTCCAAAGATTTTATGATTGAAGGCCTGGTTCCCAGGTTTAGATTGGGCCTATGACGGATCCATATAGTGTAATTGCTATTGTTATGTAATTCATTTAATATTTTGGGCTGTAATAATCTCTGTAATAATAGATTTGGGGTTTATTAGTAAAACTGGGGGAGGGGGGTTTCCTATATCTTTGTTAAAATCGAGTAGAAATCCTGCCTATAGGTTTAATTATGTTGATTGAATCATGTGAGTGCCATACTTGTTTAGAGATCCTGCCTATAGGATTTTCCTGATTGTTTGATTCTGTATTTATACATTCGCATACTTGAGATCCTGTTTATAGGCTTTTACGTTAACTGTACATGTATCATGGTCAAACCTAGCCTGGGTTAATATGTTGTCCATATAATAACCCTTTAAGAAAAGCCTTGTTCAAAGTCTACCGAGGTTTCCATAATCCCAATGGACGCAACCACGATCTGTGCATTAATTTGGAGAAATAAGTTCCAATATGCCAATCATTAATGTATAAATAGTCGAATCTGGAGGGGGAAAGGGTCTATCTCTATTTGTTTTGCAGAAAATGAGGCACGAAGTCCCTAGGTTCGGCATGGTCCGTAACATACCACCATTGTTGCTAGATTGGTGGGAAGACCTTCCGTCAAGTGATAAAAACCATATAAAAAGAGTCCTTGGAAACCTACCTTCCTTATTAGTATCCAACCAAACAACATGTTGATCGAAACTGCTACTATGTTCTAAGACGGAGAAAGGGACGTATTCAATTTTAGCAACATAGAAATGAGCCCTCTTTTGAATGAAATAGGGGGATTCGCTGGACTACCTTGGGACAGTCCCGGTTTATTAGTGTCGGAAAATCGCACTCCTAGAGGGTTTCTAAAAATTATGGGTTCTAAAAAGAATGACGAATTGGTGTGTCTCAAGAAGTCCTATGTACCCTTTGACTTCCTTTATGAACGATATGGTCACATCAAATCCTACTATATCTTCCATGAAGAGTTCTCTATCACTTCCTTGGGCTGGATTCATCGCAAGGTTTTCGTGTTTATCGTCTGCTTCTTGGGTATGATAGTGTTTCCAAGCAAAAAGGACAGAATTCACACCAGACTGGCCATGGTAACGAAAGCTTTAATGGGGGGAATCGACGGACAAACATATACTATTGTCCCTATGATTATAGCAGATATATATCGGGCCTTGGATCGCTGCTAGAAAGGGTTCAAACACTTTGAGGGTTGTAATCTGCTACTACAAATTTTTTTGCTAGAACATTTCCAGAGAGGTCAATACCGCCAAGAGTTTCCTCAAAGACCGTGGAATGATCACATAGGTTTTCATCACCCCAATAGAATGACCTTTATCCCAGATAGGTTTGCTCAACCGGCGAATGCTACAAAATAGGTACAATTTTTGACAACTTGGCTGAGAACTAGGTTCATTGGATGTTTGAGTGGTTACCCAGCAATGAGTTCATCATCCGATCTAGGGACGCTCCAAAATTGGTGTTGATTGGGTTAAGGGGTATACACCCCTATGTTCCTATCACGGTCATGAGACAAGCTGGTAGAAAATAGATTATACCACGAGTCTCAAAAATAAGTCACTACAGGGCGGATTTCCAAGATGATGACATCACATATAAATGTGAAGCTCAACATATGTGGCACTTGAATATTATTGTGGAAAGGGACACCATCGAGCTGGATCGATATCACGCATGGCCTGTGTACTTTTACCCATCATGGTTGGAGGAATGCATAGTAGGAATAGTCGAGCCAGGGATTGGTCGAGGGAACAGAGTCGTAGATGAGGATGCCGAAGCACAGGTGAAGTATAACATACTGCGCAAAAAGGTTCGTGAGTCCAAGGCTGAACATCTAGAACAGCACAAAACTTGTGTGGAATTAATCAATGAGTGGAGGGAAATGGTTATAAGATCAAATGAAAGGCTAGAATATCTGGAGCAAGGTCTGATGGAGCTGGAACGGATGATGAGGAAAAGACTCATACACTGCTACGGCATACCTGATGTTAGACGTGCGCGACCTGGGAAACCTGATCGATGGAGCGAAGAGAACCAGGCCTGGAGAAGGTCCTTCTGGGACCATGTAGATTAGGCTTATTTATTTTGCTTTTCAAATGTAATAAGGCCAAATGCCATTCGTGACTTACCTTTTTGTCGTTTTAGATTTGTCTTATTTATTGCGTTAATGAAATGAGGCAATTATTGGAATTAAAATTCTCCAAATCTACATGTCGCTAGGCCTACCTCGGGCACAACGAGGCTCCCAAATTAGGATGTGAATTTACATTCCTGCAATATGTGTTTAAATACTGCAAACATTTTTCAGAACTCTCACTAATTTGGTTACCTGTTGTTTTTCTTTCTTTTTGATTATTCCCATCCCCTAAGGTTGGTTCACACATACTGGCATCATCAGCTTACCACACCAAATCTAGAGGCCCTCCACCTTTTCCTCCTCCAAGTGCATCAGAAGGCAAAAGGAAAGCTAAGATGGACGATATGAGTGGCATCAGAAAAGACAACCCCACACATGCTGAGAATGTGGAAACTTCTGGTGGTCAGAGTACTCCGGCACCAAATGACTTGGTTTCGCGACTTGAACTGAAGATACTTGAACTACAGGATGAGATTGAGCAGGTCCGCAATTTGGAAAACATCTCCTTCACACTAAACGTCCCAGATATCAACTATCCAAATACCCAAAGCCCGGCACCTCCTCAGAATAAACCCAACCAATGCCCGTAGATTCCTCCAGCACCCCACCAATATACAACCCCTCCTCAAAATCCTTTACCCATACCTACACCTCCTCAACATAAGCATCTCCCGACTAAATATCTACAAACCACTTATCACACTCCTCAGAATACCCCTCAGCCTTTCCCCGATACCCTAAATTCAACCAATGATCACCAATATACCCAAACTCCTGGATTTACCAAAACAACCCCATATACGTGGAAACCTTATCCCACTCTACTCAACCAATATCATATAAACCAGAATCTGCCGAGAAAGACCTGCTCATTAAAAACATGGTAGAAGAGATCAAGAAACTCACAAGCCGAGTTCAGGGTGTTGAAGGAGGAAAATGAATTAAAGGTTTGAATTATGAGGATTTGTGCATTCAACCAGATGTGGAACTGCCGTACGGTTACAAACCTCCTAAGCTCGAAATGTTTGATGGAACGGGCGACCCAAAGGTACATTTGAGAACATATTGTGACAAGCTCGTAGGGGTTGGAAAGGACAAAAGGATTCGCATGAAGCTATTCATGAGAAGCCTCACTGGAGACGCCCTATATTGGTACATAAGTCAGAATCCCAAAAAATGTGCTAATTGGGTAAGCATGGCATCGGACTTCATGGATAGATTCAGATTCAACACAGAAAATGCACCAGACATCTTCTATATCCAGAATCTCAAGAAGAAGCCCATTGAGACTTTCCGCGAGTACGCTACTCGATGGAGGTCAGAAGCAGCGAAAGTCAGGTCGGCATTAGATGAAGAACAAATAAACAAGTTCTTTGTCAGGTCTCAGGATCCACAATATTACGAAAGGTTAATGGTAATCGAGAATCACAAGTTCTCCGATATCATCAAGATCGGAGAAAGGATCGAGTAAGGTATCAAAAGTGGAATGGTGACAAATTTCGAGGCACTGCAGGCCACGAATAAAGCACTACAATCAGGTGGCATATCAAAGAAGAAAGAAGTGGGAACAGTAATGGTTGCCCAAGGTCCAAAATCTCCATTTGTGTACCAAAAACCTCCACCCACATACCAACCTTCACCTACTATATATCCTCAACCCGCTACTGCCTTCCACACCTATAATACCCAACCAGCTTGTTATCATTCACCTCCAGCTCGTCCAAATTACCAAAACCCAAGGCCCAATTTTGATCGAAAACCACCCAGACAATACACCATTATTGCTGAGCCCATGGATCAATTGTATGAAATATTAAAAGATGCTGGATATGTTACCCCCATTCTCGTCGTGGCTATGGAAAACTTATCACAATGGGTCAACCCAAACAAGATTTGTGCGTACCATTCCGGTTTGAAGGGACATACTATTGATGAATGTGGCACCTTGAAATATAAGATCCATAAACTGATTGATACCAAGATCATAAGGCTAAAGAAACCACACCCAATGTCTGCAACAACCCACTCCCATATCATAGGGGTGAAGGAGTCAATGTAATAGAAACCAATGCAGAATGGGATCCCGAGGGATTAATCAGACTCATTTGGGAAGGTGATGATCCTAAGAAGCCGGCAGTCACGCTCAATCCCATTTTGGTACAGGTACAACTCCCAGTCAAAGTTGAGGTAGCCGCATCGGTTCCCTTTGAAGTCGAAATGACACCATCTGCAGCTACACCTGCTCCGTTTTAGGTAGAAGTATCCACACCTTTCACTGTGACAGTGAAATCCACACCACCTTTCAGTTCCAGTGTTGTACCTTGGGATTATGTTTCTGAAGCTAGGAGAAAAGGGAAAGCAAAGACGAAAGAGTTTTGGCGCTGCACAAGGAATGACCAGAATAGGTAGAATTTACACACCTGAGCATTTGGGTGAGACCACTAAGCAAGCTTCTAACAAACAACCCGTCATTAAAACTAGTTCGGACGACCTTTGGAGAAAAGTACAAGTAAGGGAGTATTATGTTTTTGATCATCTGAATAAGACTCCCGCCCAGATACCCATCTTATCGTTGCTGCAAAATTCCGAAGCACACAGGAATGCTCTGATGAAGGTACGGAATGAAACATATGTGCCAACAACATTACTAGCGAGGAAATGGACAACATGGTGGGACAAGTGTTGGAAAGCCATATGATCATCTTCCATGAAGGAAAATTGCCACCTGAAGGGTTAATCCACAACAGGGCACTGCACATCACAGTGCAATGTGAAGATAAGTTCATTTCCAGAGTTCTGATGGATGGAGGGTCCATCCTCAACATCTATTCGCTAACAACTCTAAAAAGGTGGGGCAAGGGCCTACATGAAATACGAGCAGGATCTATGAACGTGAAAGCATTTGATGGGTCACAAAGAGCTACGATATGAGAAACCAGCCAATTCTTGCAAATGGGTCCTACCTGGTTTGATGTTGAATTCCAGGTGCTAGACATATCCGCCTCCTACAATCTATTATTCGGATGGCCTTGGATACATGCCGCTGGAGCTGTCGCATCCACTTTGCACCAAGTGGTAAAATTTGAATGAACCATCAAGAAGTGATCATCCATGTAGATGGGAGAAACCCCATTTACACCAGTCAAACTATTCCGGTGGTAAAAAATACAAGGAAGTTAGGTGGAGAAACATACCATCACATCGAGCGTGTTAATGCGACTGAGAAGGATGAATGTCAGAGTAGAAAAATAGAGAGCATACTGGCATGGGCAGGGTATGAATCTGGTAAGGGGCTTGGTAAAAAGCTTCAAGGTTTCTCCAAACCACTACAACTGAAGTGTCATGGCACAACTTTTAGGCTCGGATATCAGTATACCTAGCAGGAATATCAGAATTGGTCGCCACCACGGAGTGGTACATACTATCCTCTTGAGCAACCCGTACCGCACCTGAATCAAACCTTCTATCAGGCCAATACAGTATAGAGGTCAGAGGAACAAGAAGCTTTGGCAGCATTGAGGGATTTGTTCATGGAAGACGATGGTATGGATTGTTGTGTAATAGTTGAGGAGAAGGAGGAGGAGGGAACTACTATCCAGACAGCGGAGAGGGGAGCATTCCTCAGGAGCTGGACTGTCAAACTACAAGGGCCCGACGAGTCTAGGGGTAGCAAGGCTGATAGCATTGTTTATTTTTGAAAATGATTTCCTCTTTTGCATTTTGTTTTAAATAATATTTTTAGAGTTCCATTTCGAAAAAAAATATTTGAGTTATTGAAATCATTTTGTTTGACTCTTTAAATGGATTAATGTTTTTATTATTGCTATTTTCCTTTCATATTTTTATCCCTACAACATTACTATTTCTTATTGTAACGACCCAGCCAGTCGTTACGTAGAACCTGCATTATAATTATTGTTCTTGACTTGTCATAGGTTGGTTATACTATTATTGATGTGTTAGAGTTGGTAGGCTTGAAATCGGAATGGTTGTAGTGAGAGTTTAGTCGCTTAATCTTTAAAAATAGCCTTAAAGTTGGAAAAGTCAACTGAGAGTTGACTTATTGGTAAACGAAATCAAAATACATATTTTATGGCTCGGATAGCTTTGTTAGGTGATTTGGGACTTAGGAGTGTGTTCAGAATATTTTTGTGAGGACCGGTGTAGAATTAGGCTTGAATTGGCGAAAGTTAGTTTTTGGTGATTTCCGGTCGGTAGTGGAAAATAGGATATCAGGGTCAGAATGGAATTCTGCAAGTTGGAACAAGTTTTTAATGTCATTTTGGATATGTCTGCAAAATTTCAGGTCAATCAGAGTTGTTTTGGATAGTTTCGGCATCGTTTGAGGATTTTAGATATTTCAAAGTTCTTATGCGTGAATTTGATGTGATTTTGGTGTTTTGATGTTGTTTTTAGTGTTTCGAGAGTGCAACTAAGTTTGAACGATCATATATGATATGTTGGTATATTTGGTTGGGGTCCCGAGGGGCTCGAGATTTATTTCGGGTGATTAACGGAAGTTTTAAAGTTGGAAAAATGCAGCTTCAACTGCTGGTGTTGGTGTAACAGCACCTGCAAAAGTGTGACCGCAGGAGCGAGCAAAGCTCCATAGATGCGGAATTTGGGAGGCTCAGTAGAGGATCACAGGTGTGGGAGGAGGATCGCACTTGCGAAATCGCATGTGCGGAGAAGGGGTCGCAGGTGCGGACCTGGGACCGCAGGTGCGGGTCTGCAGGTGCGCTTAATTGGCCGCAAGTGCAAAACCAATGTTCAGAAAGTATAAAAACCTGCCTTCGCGATTTTTAACCCTCTTTTCACTATTGTTGTACGGGTTCCGAGGTTTTTGAGGGATTTTGAATAGGGAAATGCTGGTTCATCATTGAGGTAAGGTTTTTGGACTTAATAACTCAATTATATGTGATTGGAGACCTTATATCATTGTTTAATTATGAAAATCAGTAGGAAAAAGGTGGGGTTAGGGCTTGAGATTTTGAGACCTTTAAGGGACGATTTGAGGGGTCAAACGAACTCCAATTTTAGCGTTCTTCATATGTACGGACTCGTGAGATGATGAAGAACATTTGGTATAAAATTTGTCGGGTTCTGAGACGCGGGCCCAGGGATCGGGTTTTGGCTAATTTAGGGTTTTGAGCTAAATTAGGTACTTTCAATTGGAATTCATTCCTTATGTATAATCTGATGATAAAAATCTGAACTTGGTAGATTTGGAGCACTCAGAGGACGAATTTAGAGGCAAAGGCAGTGCGGAATAGTATTTTATCCGATTTTGAGGTAGGTAACGTTTCCAAACTTGGTTCTGAGGATTCGAAACCCCGAGCTAAATGATTTATGACTATTGTTGAGGTGACGCACATGCCAAGTGATGGGCGTGCACCGAGTATTTGTGGCCTGGCTTATCCCATGGCACCGCTTAGTAATTATTCCCTGATGATATATGTGCTTCCGTTAATGTGGTAATTGTGAACCTGTTAGAAATCATGTTAAGTATAAATGCTAGGCTTCACGCCGAAAATGTCGAGACCCGAGTGGTCGTATATTACTGTCTCAGTTTTTGATTATTTGATTTCATGTACTCAGTCCTGTTATAGCATATCACTTCATACCTCAGTCTAAGTATTGTTAATTATAAGCATACTTATCATTGTTCCGGGCTGATGGAGGCATCTGTGATCCATGTGAGTGAGACTGAAGAGTAATGACTGAGTGAGGCCAAGATCCTGTTATTGAGACAGTTATGAGATCGGAATGCACACCGCAACGATATTAAATCATTCCTTCGTTGGCTTGATATGGCACTTGGGCCACTAGGGCCCCTCCGGAGTCTTTATACCACCAGTGAGCGCATTGATGATGAGGGATGGATCTTCCCTGGGCATGGATCATGTCTGAAGTTGATGTTATGTGAGGGATGGATCTTCCCTGTGCATGGATCTTGTCCAAAGCTGATGTTATGTGAGGGATGGATCTTCCCTGGATATGGATATTGTCCAAGTGTTGCATTGTGGAGATGGATCTTCTCCATGGGGGCTGGACTGGCCTTTTTCCTCAGTACGGAGTGACTACGGTCACCGATGTTTATGCATATTCCGGGATGGAACTTCTCTGGGCCTGAGAGCCATATATAGTACTGAGTGGACTTCTGTGGGAGAGTAATGAGCACTATGTGAATTTTCACACTGTGACATATTGGCATGTAGAACATATGGAGGTATATCTAGTATATTTTGTTGTTATTTTCTAATAAACTGTGAACATTCCTAAATTTTGTATGCTGGTGATTTAATTATTGAGGTTTAGTCTGTCACTACCTCTTAGCCCATAGTTTGGGTTCGTTACTTCTGAGTTGGTGTACTCACGTTACCCCCTGCACCTTGTGTGCAGACCCAGGTACACCGGGACCTGGTAGTGGATATTGAGCACCTGTCAGAGTTTTTATTGGAGTTGTCGAGGTAGCAGCTGGCGATCGCGACCTTGCCTTCTCTTTCTTATTATACCTGTTGTTCTTTATTTTGATACAATGTTGTCCTTTACTCCTCTTCTTTGCTTTATGTTATAGTAGCTCATGACTGAGTGACACCGGATCCGGGGTTGGAAATTTTATATTTTGTTTCAAATATTGTTTTTAAACTTCAGACTCTTAGTATTATCAATAAATTCGTTTAAAAATCGTATTTTTATTGGAAATTGAATTTAGCTTAGAAACAAAGGGGCGGCTTGCCTGGTTCCACGACAGGCGCAATCACGACTCTGAAATCGGTTCGTGACACTTATTGATCACACTCAACTATGTCTTATAAAAGACTAAGCGGGTGTTGCAAATATAATCCGCGGTATTATGCCCAGAGTCGATCCCACAGGGAATTTACGTATCAATCAAGTCTTTAGAATACGCAGATTTTACTCAATCAATTCTCTCAAGACTTTTGAATATAAATTGGTGATGTTTTTCTACTTCTACTGACAATAATAATAACTAAACATTAAAAACAATGTGTTGTAAACAATTATGATAAAGGTCTAAGGTCATGGTTTCCCCATTGGTGAACTTCCTTCTTGGATACTTCTTACAGTTTGATTAGTTGTCTCTATCAATCATGAACACTCTTTCTACCATAAATCTCTCCCAAGTAATTATGATAATTTACTAGACGCACTCTCTCAAGTTACGCTAGCCAGATTGCATTTCAGTTCACTTTAGATTGCACCCGGAGTATCGTTATTTCTAATCCAACTTCTAAACCCTCGGTTATGACTTTCGTCTATACTCCGGGAGTGATGTTGTTCAAACAACTACCTAAATATGCACTCTCTCTCAAGTAGATACATAATAAATAGGAACAGCTAATTGAGGGCCCTTCAATCAACTACAACAAGAACGTAGTTGAACAAATAGAGATTAATCAACCAATCAAAACTATATTAATATCACAATAAGTTTATCCCCCAATGGGTTCCACAAACCCCTAGATTAAGAAATTAGCTAATCATGCTCATAATAATCAACTCCAAAATAACTTGCATAATTAAACTACAAAGTAATGAATGAAAGATGTAAAAATCAATGTTTTGCTTCTCTAAGTAGTATTCCACAGGCGTCTCTTGTCTCTAATGGCTTCCTTCCCCTCCAAGTTGTGTTTTGGGGTCTATTTATATGTTTGGGATAAACCCTAAACATGTAGGAGACTTCTATTCCAACCGGGAAACACTTAAAACTCTTTAAAACTCGGAATTGACCGGACCCAGGACCCAGGCGTTAAGCACCAAACGCCCCATTATAGCGGGGCTAGGCTTGGCTTTATGAGTCTAACGCCCCACTATAGCCAGGCTAGGCCTGGCTTTATGGGTCTAACGCCCCACTATAGCCCGGGTTGCTCCTTTTCGACTCTTGAGCGTATTTTTGACGTATTTTCATCCATTTAGCTCGGCTTCCATCTCCAATTCACCTACACATGAAATAGACTCCATTATTCACATAAAAAGTGTATTTTCATCATTAACGCACATAAAATGTAAGGCACATAACGTGTTAAACCATGAATTCTAGCCACGCATCAATACCCCACACTTCAACATTTTCTCGTCCTCGAGAAATCAAATTACACTCATGAACACAACTTATTAAGAAAATCCCTTAACACGTTATACCAAGAATTTTTTAAAACAGTTTAAGCACAATGGTGTGACATCCTCGCCTCAATAATCGACTCACAAATACCATGCTTTAATCACAATTCACTCACTACTCTAACATAGAGGTCAACAACATTACCGTTCCTTCATGAATCATGTGCCCTCACCATATCAAAGAGCTAGTTCCTCACACAATAAAATTTA